>JZKD02S2094636.1:23842-37221 GCA_000966675.3 Picea glauca
TCAAAAGAGTACATACAATGAAGTATGAAGTACATTAGCAGGTTTGGTAAGCTAATGATTAACTCAATATCAAGTGCATCCTACCAATTAGATAGTAAATAATGTGTAACTTAATGATAAATAGTGTATCAACTAACATGATGCATCAAATAATGAGTTAATCGGAATGATTAAAATTAAGCACCATGGGGTGGTTGACTCAATGCTTGGTGGATAGGTAGATGGTAAATAGTGTGTATCAAAAGAACAAGATGCATTTACTTGTACTCAGAGCTCCATTAAAACTGAAAACTGTTATGGTCACTAGAGAGACTTGTCTGGCTGAAATTACAATGATAAAAACCCTTTAATCTAGAAATAAGTTCATTCAATCCATTCAGTCTAGTGTTTTTTTTCTTTCTTTTTAAATTTGGGTATATTTTGCACTGTCCGGGAATGAATATTGGAAAACCTGTAACATTATGTATCATGAGTGATCATAGTACATAATGTTACAGGTTTCACTCATGGTATATAATGTTACAGGTTTTCCAATATTCATCAGTTCATTCAATCCATTCAGTCTAGTGTTTTTTTTCTTTCTTTTTAAATTTGGGTATATTTTGCACTGTCCGGGGATGAATATTGGAAAACCTGTAACATTATGTATTATGAGTGATCATAGTACATAATGTTACAGGTTTCACTCATGGTACATAATGTTACAGGTTTTCCAATATTCATCCCTGTACAGTGCATGATGTTACAGGTTTTTCAATATTCATTCCTACACAACCCAAAATATACCCAAATTTAGAAAGAAAGTAAAAAAAAAACAATACTGATAATGAACTTATTTCTAAATGCAAAGGTTTTTATCATTGTAATTTCAACCAAACAAGTCTCTGCAGTGCCCATCACAGTTTTAAGTTTTAATGGAGCTCTTAGCAAAAGTAACAATCAAGGAATACACATGCTATAAACCCAATGAACGGAGAATTGGTCTCCAGCTTTGCAACAACTGTTATCATAAAGCAGACACGTAATACCCTGTAGAAGATTGCATATAGAAAAAGTGGATGACGGCTGACATTGCACAACTACTTATTTGAACATGCTGTCGTTGGGCATTAATATATTCATTGCGTGTCCTGTCTACTTCAATTCGTTATGGTCAGGGCTTGCAAGATTATGACGACTGCGCCTTTTCATGCGCACATAGCTAAAAAGCCAGCGTCCCCACGCCTACCATGTCTCTGGAGTGCACGTCTGCATGGTATTTATGTACAGTGATCAATAACCAGTTTGTTGCGCAGGTTTTAATGTTGTTGTAGTTGGTATATATATCGTGAAATATATCTCGGTATATATATCAAGATAATTTGATGAAATATATACCAGTCCAACAGCATTAAAACCGGCACAGCCGGTTGATTATTGATAGTCATTTATATACACCACTGATAGTCACAATGTGTGTAAATACTAAATACACATACAGGTAAACAAAGTTTAATACCCCTGTGTTGACATTTAGTAATCTGGGATGTGAAAATTCTGACCCCTATTTGATTTGGGTTCTCGTGGCTCAATGAGATTGGGTAGTTTCATTTGGTATGTAGACAATTAAATGTTTCATGGGATATATTATATTTAATTTTGTTTTCAAGCTTATGTATATAAATATTGTATGATTGATGTTATGTGATTCATTTTATTAGTATTAATTTGATTTCATTTTTATGAGCATTACTCTATGCAATGAGTATTAAATGAACTATTGAAATCATTAGAATTATTGGTCAGTTACTACTAATATTCATGAATGAGTCACAATTAATGACTTACTTTATGCACTTAATCCCAAAAAATGATATCTAAGTTGCATGATTTCTTTGAAGTTTTTATTTTAGTAAAGTCTAAAAGTTCTACTAAATGAGTCTTATCTCTCATATTTTTTGGGAATATTTGTCCAAAATCAAAGGACAAATTGTTAAATCCATATATTTAAATGATTATTTCTGTATAATCCAAATATTCCGAAATTTTTTCAACACACTAAATATTTTAAATAACAAAAAAATAATAATTTCATGTAGATTTATCTCACAAATTCCAACTAAAAAAAATCATTTAGTAAAACAGTTAAAACAACACAGTTTTCTAAATCAAATGACGTTGCTTTGTTTCACGGGGAATCCACGTAATTAATGATCAGATGACCTTTTTTTATTTCGGATGGAATCCATGTAATTAATGATAGCTTGATGGCAGTCTATTTTGGAGCCAAAAGTAACCATTGTTTGTCGAGACGCTGGTCTTTCGGCTGACCAACCTCGTTAGAGTGTTTAGCTTGTTTTCAGAAATTAAATTTCATATGTTTTTTAAATAATCAGGAATAACAGTTTTATATATATTATTTTTAATAATTAAAAATTATAAAAATTTAATTTTCATATTTTTATTATTATTATTTTAAAATATTATTAAATATATACAAAAATTATTAATTCAATTAAAATTAAAAATATTTAAACATTTTTATCATAATTAATTTAAAGAAAATAATCTATAATGTAAAAATAAAAATGAATTTTTGTATTTTAATTTTTATTTTGATTATTCAAAATGTATAAAAAATTTGTCTTAATTCAATTAAAAATATTAAAAGTATCTTTTATCATAATTAGTTTAAAAAATATAATCTACAATGTAAAAATAAAAATGAGCTCGTGTATTTTTTTTTTATTATTTCAAAATGTATACAAGAAATTATTAATTTAATTAAAAATATTAAAAGTATTCTGTATCATAATTAATTTAAAGAAAATAATCTACAGTGTAAAAATAAAAATGAAATCCAATAAAGTTTATAAAAATAAAAATGAAATCCAATAAAGTTTATATAGAAAAATAAAATTTTGAACAATTCCTTAAAAACAACATCGAAATGGAAAAAATTATCATATAAAATAATTAACTCTTTCTGTTTTTAAAGATCTCGGATAACAAGGTGAGTATCAATAAAATAAACCGTCATCATAACTTGAAAATATTAAAACGGTTTAAAACAATGTTAAATATTTTTTAATTAATTTAAACAAGGCCACCGGTTTGCGTACAGCATACGTACGCAACCATACATGATACCGTTTTGAAAGGTAAATAAAACAGATTATTTTCATTTGTTCAAACACTTTTAAATGCGATAATTAAATGAATTAGTTGTATGTTTTTAATATTTTTGAGAAGCATCTATTTTGTTAAAAAGAATTGGATAGCAAAATTTTCCATTATTTTTGGGATTTATTAAAGGGTTTTGCTTGTTTATTACATATGTGTGTTATAAGATAGATGGGCAAAACTTGTTAAGGGATGGAATTTGATGAGCAAATTACTTTTCCTACTGGTTGATTTGCCATAAAAAAAAATCATTTTGAAATTTCAAATTCCAACAATGTGTACCCACCCCCTTATTTGAATGTTATGAACATTTTTTTACATTCCTTTAATGAATAGATTGGGATTCTTAAATTATTTGTTAATCTTTCCTAATGAAATTGTAATAGGGAATTTGTTCTCATAATCTCACATCCATAATCCATATATGAGAGATTTAACGTCAAAGCTCACATCTCAATGACATAAGGCTTTGTTGTTTATTGTTGTTCCTTCTCTGTTATGATGCACACTCCATGAATAACCTCATTTACAAGCCACACTCTATTCCCTTACTATTCGTGAGATAGCATAGGAAGCACCAACAAAAGTGCATTTAAATGGATGTCTAAGTTGTGAGAGAGTTGGGTAATTTACTAAGGTATTGGGTAAGGATAAAGATAAATATTGTTTATATGATTCTAAAGTAGCAACAAATTTATGCATTGGGGGTTTGGTTGTGTTAAGAGGGGGTACACCATCCATGTATCAGTACTATAATACCAATGTAGAAGTATGATTGGCATCAATATGTTAATCGACATTATACTCTGACTTATATGTGAGACAATTTTCCTTCTAGGCATACAACACATGATCATTGTTATTTTCCCTCCCACTTCATGTTGGGATTTGGTGACAACGAATTATCAAGCACATATTTGGATCCTATTATTTTGCGTTGGTTACAACCAAATAGACCAAGTTAGAATATGGATAGGGATTGCATTTATTATTCAGTTTCTTGTAAATGTATATAAATACATGTAAGCACGTAGAGGCAAGGACGACTGAGTGTGAGTGAGTTGATGTAATCTCCATGATCTAAATAATAAGACAACTGATGCTTATGTTTGGCGGACGTAGCCCAATGTTTGGGTGAACTATGTGAAATTCCTGTGTTTATTATCTGTGTGATTGTTTATTATCATATGTGAATTGTGTTTTCCGTGTTTACAATTCTAACAAGTGGTATTAGAGCTGGTTGAAGAAGCATCAAATTTTCGAAGAAGCAAGGAATAGTGCGAAGACAATTTTACATCCTCGCACTCCAGTGTTACATGGTGTGGACTCCCCGCACTCCGGTGATAGTGTCCGCACTCCAGTGGTAACGCTAGGTGCGGACTCCCTTTAAATCAAAAAGTTGCGATCTCCTTAAATTACTTCGCATGGTAAAGTAAGTATCTTCTTCAATTAATTTGCATGGTAAATCAAAGTGTGGTGAAAGTATGAAAGGTTGACTTTTGTTTTTTAAAGGTTGAGGTGAAAGTAAATGTGTGAATTAAATGGTGAATGCACTTGGTATGGTGCGAATACATTATACATGGTGGATTTAATAAAAGGTTTTTTATTAAGTTATAAAGATATTTTAATATATATATATTTTTAAACTCTTTTTTATTCATTAATTTTTTGGGTTCAACCTTTTGAGTATAATGTTAATACTATTATTCCTTCACATTTAAAAGGTATTGGGTTTTTTTTATAAGCTTTGGGTTTTATAAATTTCTAATTCGGTTTCTTAAGAAAAAAAAATGGTTAAGATGCATAGTTTGAAGTTTAAAGTTGAAAAGTTTAGTGGTAAAAACAACTTTGAGCTCTGGAAGCTCAAGATGCACGATTTGCTCGTGCAACAAGGCGTGGTGAAGGCGCTTTTGGGAAAAACAAAGAAACCCGTGATCATAACAGATGATGTCTAGGATGAGATGGATACAAGAGCATTGAGTGCCATACGCCTGTGTTTGACCGACGATGTTCTGTTCAATATTGTCTCGAAGAAGACAACAGTCGGTTTGTGAACGAAGTTGAAAAGTCTATATATGACGAAATCCTTGATGAGCATAATCTACTTGAAGAGACAATTGTACAGTTTGTGGATAAAAGAAGGTACAAAAGTTGGTGACCATTTAAATACCTTCAATACCCTTATAGTTCAATTGACTAGTATGGAAGTTAAATTCGAAGATGAGGATAAGGTTATTACACTATTGTGTTTGTTGCCTGAGTCTTGGGATAATCTAGTCATCTCTATTAGCTTTAGCTCAACAGAAGTTTTAGATTATGACTTTGTTGTGGGAGCTTTGTTGGCTGAGGAGATGAGGAGAAAATCTAGTAAAGAAACCTCAACTTCAGAGGTGATGTTGATCAGAGGTCGAACCACAGAGAAGAATGAGAGAAGTTATTTCCGATCTAAGTCAAGAAACAGAAAGGGTAAAGCAAAATGTTGGTACTGTGGCAAACCATGACATCTCAAGAAAGATTGTTGGAAGAGAAAGGAATCTGAGGAAAACTCTACGAAGGAAGCAAATTTTGTTGTAACAAATTCAGGTATCATTGATCAAGTTTTATATGTTTCTAGTAATTTACAATATCAAGAAGAATGGCAGTTAGATTTAGGTGCCTCCCACCACATGTGCTCACATAGAAATTGGTTCATTTCTTATCAATCGGTTGATGAGGGTGTAGTGTTTATGGGAAATGGCATTCCCTGTAAAATTGTTGGGGTTGGTAGTATTAAAATCAGGATGTGCGATGGTTTTGTTAGGGAATTAACGGATGTTAGATATGTGCCTGAGCTTAAATCAAATTTGGTTTCATTGAGAGTGTTGGATTCTTGTAGATATAAGTATACAGGTCAAGGTGGAGCACTCTGATCCAGATTATTTTTGGCACGAAATGAGAGCGGAGATATAATAAAGAAATGCACGGAGATATCGCAAATATTCAATAATATAACAGAAATGTATTAGAGATGAAATCATAAACACAGATATACAATAATATACAATTTCTATTAATGAAAGAAATGTACAGAGACTGTAAAAATACAGAGTGAAAGACTCGCTAGAATGGTGACAGCTTATCTCTGAGAAGAGATGTGACAGGTACTCTCATTCCCAAGAAGATGATTACAATGAGAATCTGAAGGTCTTTTTACAATAAACATGAATGTCAAAAACCCTAGACATCCAAAAACCTAACCCTAGGATATGAAGCGCCAAAAGTCATGTGGACCCTGTTTGGGTAAGTTAGTACATCAACTTCCTGGGGTCGTAACTTTTGCATGCGATCTCCGTTTTCGCCGCATGATAGCCCGTTGGAAAGGTACCGTCGAGGAGATCCATTTTGGGGGCTCAATCATGATGTCGTCTATCATTGAGAAGCTCGATCCCGAAAAACTTTCATTTAGGCCCTCAAAATGACCCTGGAAGTTAAAAACTGCTAAAAATAGTAAATTACCAAAATTGCCAGAAAACTATTTTGAGCCAGTTGGAAAAGGTGGGTCGCTACCGATATCCACTTGGATCAATCCTCCCTCCTTAGGAAGCAATGGTCTCCATTGCGTTGAATGCCTGGGGGAGAGGGAAAAGTGTTTGTTGAATCTGCATCTTAATGAGTTGCTTGCCTTGTTGGAGAAGTTGTGTTGCTTAGCTCGTTGAAAGTTGTCACTAACATGTGGCTGGAAGGGTTGGAACTTTTTAGCCAGTCTGGATACATGAGATGCATGTGTGCAGAAGGAATATTTGTGCTTTGCTGCACCCTTGTCAACCTGCTTCTGTTGGATAGAAGGTGCTTGGGGCAAGGCTGTAGTGGTTGTAGTTTTCTTTTGTTCCCCTTTTGAACATATTGTGAAGAAGATAAATTTTTCAGTATGAGATACTACCTTGTGGCACTGTTTAGGTGGAACAATAGTTGGAACTACCTCTGGTATTTTGTAGAGATGACCCCCCAAAGTAACAATGACACTATGGGGTTGAGACTCATAAACAACATGGTGTCTCCACATATATGGTTGCCCCAAGAGGACATCACAGACATCCAGTGGGGCAACATCACATAATACCTCATCCTTGAAGGGTTGGATTCCGTATGATAATCGACATTATTGGTTGACACAGAGATCTTGTCCCTGACGAAGCCACGCGATGTTGTATGGCAGTGGGTGTGATGTTGTCGACAATCCCAATTGTTTGACGACCTCTACTGAGATGAGGTTCTTCTAGCTTCCGCTATCAACAATAAAATGCAGCGGGGTCCCCTTCACCCACATCTGTGAATGAAAAAGGCACTCCCCCTCTTTAGGATCTGTTGGTTCTTCTGGTTGAATTGTCGCGGTTGCGACAATAGCAGTGGTGTCTGCGTCAATGATCTGTCATTTACCAGTATTTTCATAATCGGATTCTGAATCAGGTTTTGGCTCCTTGTCTTTGATCTCAGCCACCAATGACTGTTTTGAGCAACATTCATCGGTGTCGTGCCAGGGGATTTTGTGGAAATCACACCATTTTCTGGTGTCCTTATTTGTTTTCCCGTGACCCTTCTTTTCCTGTGGCTTGGATTGGTTTTAGGGAGACTGTTTGTTAGGGTCGTCTTTGTCATACTTTGGTTGTTGTGGATTTGCAAACCCGAACTCTTGTTTGTTCTGGTGTTTAAATTTCTGCTCGATTTTAACAACATATCGATAAGAAACATCGAGTGATGAGATTTCTAGAAAATCTATTTCAGTTTGGATGTATCTATGTAGAGCCTCACGTTATTTCAGAACAAAATGTCATTCGGAGTCTTTGATACCCATCTTGGTGCACAAGATATGGAAGGTATTAGTGAACTCCGAAACTGTTTGGCCCCTCTCTTACCGCAGTGTGGTCCATCTCATGTATTGGTCCTCATAGTTTCCAACAGGGTAATACTGTTCCTTTACCGCATCCACAAAAAAATCCCAAGTGGGCTCGACCCCATATATTCCAGACTCCTCTGTGGAACTTTGCTCCAAATAATTTTCCCACCAATGTTTGACATGAGGGATATCTTTAAAGAGTGTGAAGGTGATCTTTTCTCTATCGAAAAAATTGTGAACAGAGAAATAACCTTCTAGCAGATTTAACCATTTGTCTAGGGCTTCTACAGCTATCTGTCCTTCAAATACAGGAATATCAAAATTAACTTATACCTTGAAAGGGGAGGTGCTTCCAAAGTGGTTGCTTGATGAAGATGATCTTGTTGCTATCGGCAGACGTTGAAGGATGTGGAAAAAATTCTCCATCATTTCATCCCTCTGTCACGTGAGAGCTTGCTCAAGCAACATACTAATAGGATCGTCTGCTCCATCGTTTTTCTTTTCTTCTACCATTGAGGGTTTCTTGGGTGTGTGAGAGAGATTGTCCTCAAGAGAGACAAGCTCGAGACCCAACTTGCTATACTCGGACCTCATTGGGGACATGCACTGAAAAACGATCAAGAGCAGCCTCCTCTAATACCACTGATCCAGATTAATTTTTGCACGAAATGAGAGTGGAGATATAATAAAGAAATGCGCAGAGATATAGCATATATTCAATAATATAACAGAAATGTATCAGAGATGCAACCATAAACACAGATATACAGTAATACATGATTTCTATTAATGAAAGAAATGTACAGAGACTGTAAAAATACACTCACATTGTCGAAAGGGAATTTAGTAGTGACGAAGGCAACAAAGGTTGATAACCTTTATAAGCTGGAAGGGAGTACTGAAGTGGCATCTGAAGTGGCACATGTATCTTCTTTTTTATGGCAGAAGCATCAAGGTCATAAGAGAAAGAAAGAATTACAGGGACTAGTAAGAGGTAAATCATTTCTAGACTTAAAATCTTTGTTTCTAAATTCCTGCTTGTTTTATATCTCTGCAAGTTATGATGATGGTATAAAGGGATGTTGTGTGTGGGATCCTACTTCTCACAAGGTCATCATTGACAGAGATATAGTATGTATGGAACAACCAAAAGGGTTGATTTAAGATCGCAATGGTAAATTTGTTTGCATGCTAGAAAATTCATTGTATGGCCTACTAGTACCCAGGAAAATATACAAGAGGCTTGAATCCTTCATAGTGAGTCAGAATTTTTCAAAGGGCAGGAATGACTACGGTTTATAGTACATTCACAGTCTTGATGTTCTTTGCTGATGATATGCTCGATGCAAGCCAAAGCATGGATAAAATCAGTAAGAAAATGACTCAGGTGGACATGACAATTTAGATGAGGGATCAAGGAGCAGCAAAACAAATTAAGGGCATGGAAGTATACAGATATGGTAATGGTAAGTTGTGGTTGGAGTTCAGTATGAACATTGTAAAACCAATTTTATCCCTCTTGCTTTCCATTATAATTTTTCTTCAAGTATAGGGTTTGTCTATAAAGATGAAAATGTTATGTCTCGTGTAAGTTCAGTAGGAGGCATGTTGTATGTGATGAGATGGTTAAGACCATATGTTTCACATGCTAATGATGTTGTCAGATACATGACAGATTCAGGTGTTGCAGTGAAATGGGTGCTTCAACCTCTGAGAAGCACAAATGTCACCCATAATGGTTACACTGAGATGGTTTGTGATAATTGTAATATATATTTTACAGGTGTCTTGGATAGGAGGAGATCTATCACTAAATATGTTTCACAACAAAGTTGTGGAAGACATGTTGGAGGTGGAGTGACCCCTCAGGAAATCCAAACTCGTGAAAGTCACACAGGCAAGATCATGAAACTAGTTTTATTAGAGAAGTTGCAGTGGTTCTTGGTTTCTCTTGGCTTGCAGAAAAGGTGATGAACAAAAGGAAGGAGCAAGGTATTAGGTTAATTGTTGTCAAGGTGGAGATTGTTGGGATTTGGTGACAATGAATTACCAAGAACAGATTTGGATCCTATTATTCTGCGTTGGTTACAACCAAATAGACCAAGTTAGAATATGGATAGGGATTTCATTTATTATTCAGTTTCTTGTAAATGTATATAAATACATGTAAGCCCGTAGAGGCAAGGACGACTGAGTGTGAGTGAATTGATGTAATCTCCATGATCTGAATAATAAGACATTTGATGCCTATGCTTGGGTGACATAGCCCAACGTTTGGGTGAACCACATGAAATCCCTGTGTTTATTATCTGTGTGATTGCTTATTATCATATGTGAATTGTGTTTTCCGCGTTTGCAATTCTAACACTTCAAACCCAAATAAAGTATGACTATCTTCTTCCATAATTCACATCCTAATGACATAAGGCTTTGTTGTTTATCATTCTTCCCATGTTACCATGTCCACTTCAAACATAACCTAATTTACATGCCACACCCTTATTTCCTTTGGTGAGATAACTTTGGAAGCACCACCAAAAATGTGCTCGAATGGATCCCTAAGTTGTGAGAGAGTTGAACCCATTTTGGGTCTTCTTCTAAAGATATTTGGTAGTGGATAGAGATAATTCTAGTTTATATGGACTTAAAATAGTGAGGGATTTATGCACAAGCCGTACACCAATGTTTGCTAGGGTGGTTCGACACCCTTATACATGTACTATAACACCAGCATAGTAGTACAATTGGCATTAGCTTTTCATGTCGATGTTATAGTATGCCTATATGTGAGACAATTCACCCTCTATCCTCTATGCATATGACATATGACATGCAACTAACATTATGTTCCCTACAATGTCAAGCCCATATAAACTATATTTATTTTCAACCATAATCTCACATCTATTTCCCAAGGATTTGACCTTAACTCACATCCCATTGGCATAAGGCTTGGTTGTCACACCCGTGTTCCCCTACAATTGGTGATATTATAACAACAAATATTTCCCAAGTCATACCAAATTAGCAGAGTACTCGGGTAACATTGAATATAAAACCTGCTTCAATGTATTTAAACAGCACGAAATCTCAATTTGAGCAATTTAAATTCAACTTCTCCATTTTAAACATATTGAAAAAAGCTAAGCTAAGTAAAATAGTATATTTCATACTCCCTACTGCTAACCTGTCTCTCCAAATTATTTCTGCATCCCATTTCTTACCACACCGAAGTATCATGTATATGAATCCATTCATAATAGCCCATAGTGAAACTACAAAAAGAGCACACGAACTAACCAAACTTTGTAAAAATATGCGACTTACAACCTATGCTACCAACCTTTTAAAATATGTGACTTACAACCTATGCTAAGATGAATAAGTTTAGTCGCTTGCTCAAAAGTATCCTTCATAGCCAACTTATTTTGAAATTTTATTTTATATATTTTTTAATTTTTTAAAAGAACCATATATCTAAACTTTTTTCAACATTGTTTAAAATATTGTTAAAATATTTTTTATTTTTAAAATGCCATGTTATTGCATGAGAAAGTTTACTAACACTATACATAGTTATATAATATAATATATTGTTTAGTATACATAATTATATAATATATTGTTTAGTGTACTTAATTATAATTATATAGTATACTCTTTCGAATTTAGGGATTTTAAATTGAATTTTAAGTTTGTTTGTTTAATATGTAGGAAAAGTTTTTGGTATTTAGGTTACTATCCACCTATAATGATTTGTTGGTGGTTTGTAAGGGCACAAAGTTTTACTCTCTTAATTTTGGATTATTAATCTATTTTTTTAAGTTAAAGGAAGGCTAGCTCTTAGTTAAGAAAGAGCAATTTGAGGCCTTACTCCATGATCAAAAAAGTTTTTTCGGCTCAAATATTATTTCAACTTATCACCAGAATCTTGACGAAATCTAATAGCTTTTAGCGATCATCATTGGGGCTACCACCAATGGGGTCATGTAGGGTCGTGTGGTTTTAAGAATCCTTGGACTTAACACCATACATGATGTGAGGTTTTTATAACCATGTCACAATTTAACCTCATTTCTAGGAGGAAAATGTTTGATCTTCTTGCAATACTTTTGTTTAGGAATTAAATATTTTGATCATCTTACAACAACTTACTTTTAAAATCAAAGATTTCAAAGATTTTTCTTTTTTTTTTTAAATAACTATGAACAACAAGTTTAATATATATATATATATATATATACAAAGTCTACAATACTCCAGTTCATTAGTCTAGCCTATGTTGATACAATCTCATCCATTGTGTAAACAAAACTTGTACCCCTGTATCAACATAGGCTCGATTAATGAACTGGAGTATTGTAGACTTTATATATATATATATATATATATATATATATATATATATATAGAAAGTCTACAATACTCCAGTTCATTAGTCTAGGCTATGTTGATACAATCTCATCCATTGTGTAAACAAAACTTGTACCCTGAAATAACTCATTAATTATTTGTAAGGTGAGCAGACTTTCACTCTTGCTAATCACCTTTAGGTTTTTGGTCATTCCTGTTTTTGTGCATCTAAGAAAGATAATATTTTAACCTATCAAAAACAGTTGTAAATCAAATTGTAAGACCAAAACATGATTTAATCCTATCAACCATATCCCATATAGATTATCATTGAAGATACTTCCAAAAACTTTATATACAACTTGGAAGATCTAAAATGCCAAATTGTATATGGTAGGCATAGTTTCCCTAGTATACAAATTCATAGAAACCCTCTTTACTTGTGTGATTTTTTACTTTGTATTTTTGTATAATACACAACCACTTCCCATCTATTTATCGACTTACAATTTACCTAAAAACACATAATTCATACGATTTCATGCCTAAGATATAGTTTTAAGATAAGTTGTCATTGTCACAGATGCCATTTTTAAAAATTAATTAAGAACTCCTTTAATGCGTGCATCTTTATTGAATTAACAACGTGTCGATCATATTCTTGAATAATTTTTTTAGGCATCCATTTCATTGGAGAATATTGGGTAGCTTTCCTTCATTATGTGTAGGTTTTGTTTGTTTTCTACATTAAATGATATAGGAGTTATGGAAAGGCTATGCTACCCCTTGATTTGGATGTTATGAGTGTTTTTCTACAGTCCCTTGCCTCATGCGGTTTAAGGACTTTCCCAATATAAGTTATTATTTTATAGTGGAATTGTGTTGACGGGCGAAAATGACCGTCCGTCAACTGGGAGAGTGGAACCGGTCCGGGGTTGTCTAAATAACCCAAGCCGTTTGGTATGGACCACCCTGACGAGTTTAACGGCTC
>JZKD02S2094647.1:24616-36013 GCA_000966675.3 Picea glauca
TGGAGATACCCATTGACTATCTGAAATGGGGTATATGAGATTGGCTCGAAGGAGTTTTTGCAATTCCTCTTTTACAATATCTTTAAGGGATGGATTCATCCTTCACTGAGGCTGTTTAACTGGTCTAATTTGGTCATTAGTGTAGATATGATGTGTTCATGTGTCAAGGTGAATGCCTTTCATGTCTGCATAATCCCATGCAAAGGCATCAAATTTTCTTTGGAGCATTTCAATCACTTGTGTCCTTTGTTCTAGTTCCAAACTAGAGTTCATATACAAAGGTTTTCCTGGGCTAATCTCAACAAGTTCATTAGTTTCTTCCTTATCTGAGGAGGCTGGTGATAAAGTGTATAATTGACTAATATCATGGTGCCAAGTTTGTTGAAATTCGGAACTAAAAATATGTGACAATTCTGCAAAAGACCTTGGGTATTCAATGCAATTTGTGTCAGCCAAAAATAAGATTAAGACTTGTTCATCTGATTGTTCTTGTATTTCTCTTACTTTTTCAAGTGTTAACAGAGGTCTAATGCAATCTTCCTCTCCATAAGGGTTTTCTAACCAAATAGGTATTTCGTGTGTTGGTTGGGTAGGAGGGAAGAGGACAAGTTTTTGGCTATGTGTGCCATTGGATATATTCATCTCACCAGACCGACAGCTAATAAAGGAATCTATTGTGGCCAACCAAGGGAGGCCAAGAACCACAGGGTGTCCTAGTTTGGAGGATGATTTATAATAGATGACTTAAAAGTCTACTGGATATTCCCAAGAAGCTAGAGTGACTGTGACATCATCTAGACTTCTTGCAGGGCTGATGACTGACTTATCTGCCAAATCAATCATGGTTTGGGTTGGTCTTAACTGGTTGATTTGTAGATTTTGCATAGTGTCAAGATCCATTACATTAATAGCTGCACCCAAATCAATGAGTGTGTTTGGTAGAGAAATTCCATTAATTTCAACAGTGACAACTGGGTTTCCATGGTCATTATATTTGTATGGCATTTCAGAAATAAATTCAGATAATTGTCCCACTACCTGAACAAGAGGAGGCTCCTTCTTCTTCCTTCCTAGTTTCTTAATGCAAAGATCCCTTATAATTTTGGCATATATAGGGATATTTTTAATAGCTTGCAGCAGAGGTATTTTTATGCACACATTTCATAATTTATCTTCTATATATTTGTGCAGGGGTGGGTCAGGTTTCTTCACTAATAGTATTTCGGGGTAAGGTGGGAGATTAATTTGTTGGGGTACTCGTACAGAATGAGAATTGATTGGGATAGGAGGAGAGGCCTCTTCTTCTGTAGAGGTGGTTTGAGTGTTTTCTTCCTCAGAATGACTATCATTTTCTTCCTGAATTATTACTGCAGGATCTGATTGGTTTACAACTTTCCCTGATCATAGTTGAATTTCATAGGTGGGAAAGGTTTGAACTTTTGTATTCTACACAGGGTGGGTGGGTCAATTATTGGGGTTAGGGACTAGCTAGGCAAGGATTGTTGTTGGTCTTGGAGGGTTGTGGGCAGCTTGGTTTTGTGGTTGTTGATTGGCATTTATAGATACTTGTTATTATTGATTAGGATTCAAGGGGTTTGTAAATTGTTGCTATATAGGAGGTGGGAGTAAATATTGCATCTATGGTGGGTTGAATCCAGGTAGTAATTGGGAAATGTTTGCAGGGTACTGTGGATATGTAGGTTAAGAGGGATTTCCATACATAGGTCCCCTCCAACCTTGTTGCCAAGGCTGAGTTTGTTGAGGTGTCCATTGTGGATAAGTCATTAGGGAAGGACCCCATTGTTGTTGTTGATATTGTGTATTAGGATCATAAAATGTATTGGTATTTTGGGCTCTCCAAGGTCTTCTAGAAGGATATGGTTGTTCTTGTGAGACTCTTCCTCCCCTATACATGGATTGTAGTTCAAGCAAGGTTGGACACTCAAATGTGGGGTGTTCTAGTGTACACAGACCACAGATTTCTATGACATTTAATGGGCATTATTTCTCGTTGTTGTGCTTATTTCAGCATCTATGACAAAATATTGCTAAAGCATCTTCTTCTTGTTTCTTTTTCAGTTTCAATGTATCTAATTGGTTACTTATTGTGCTCAAGATGTATTTTTTAAATTTCTCCAATAAGTTTCCTAACTCAGTTCTGGTGACAGTCCCTGAACTTTGTTTTGAATTTCTTCTCAAAGGATCTCTTGGTCCTTTGCCCGTTTTAGCTTGTCCTCTTGAGTATCTCCTACAGTAATTTGCAATTTCTGAAAAAGGTTTTTGGTGTACATCTCATGAACTCAACAAGTTTAAAACTTCTATGAAATCATCCGTAAGACCTTTCAAGAATACAGTTCTTACTACAACTAGTTCTGAGGTGAATAGTTTTGACTTTTGATAGTTGTATAAGAACCTTTCTAAGTAGTCTTCAGGACTTTCATCTTTTGTTTGATGCATTTTAAAAATGTCATTTTTAACATTGTCCTTACAATAGTCTTGGTATTTTCATAAAAATGTGTCTTTCATTTGATCCCAAGAAAGGATTGTATTTTCTCCTAAGCTCATCAACCATCTTAAGGCTGAATCTTTCATTGTAGCAGGAAAAAGATTAAGTTTTGGGGCATTGTCTGAGTAGTTATAGCTTCTACATAATATGTCAAATTCGAATAAAAATAACTCTAGATCTTCATTTGACATACCTATGAAAGTGGGTAACGATGATAATGGGATATTCTTCATGCTGATGTTTCTGGAAATATCCAAGATTGGAAACCCAAAGGTTTTAGTCTCTGTGGCTGCATTTCCTTCTTCTTCTTCCATTCTACTGATGGATGGTTCAGAAACTGGATTTTGTGTGTCTCCTAAATGTTCAGCAGACTCACGTTCTGCCTATCCCAATATTGATTCTTTTTTTTTAGGTCCTCCTTCTGGAGCCTCGCTGGGTCCCCTTGAATTTTTTTTTGATGGAATTTTTCCCGCACGAGTGTCAGTTGGATTAGTGGGGGGGTTTGTTTTTTAATCTTTGGAGCTTACAAATCTACCCTTGTTATCTCTGTATCTATGCATAAAATGGAAATTTGATTCTTTAGTTGAATTGAAATCCTAATCCTATCTAGAAGGTAAGAAGGCAACCTGGCTTCAGAGAACCCCACTCTAGTGGTCGCGTGGCTCTTCATTCACATCTTAAATGTTTTATCCTCCTCCCTCAAGCAGCCTTTTAAAAACATTAAAATTTATGCAAACAATCTAAGCTAAAAGTTACTTCCTACTGTTTGCAAGTCCCCATAAACGACACCAAAATGTTGTGCTACTTATATGTTTAGTATAATGCACTCATTAATTATGAATCTGGGATTCGTAATCAATAGAGTTACAACACACCAGTAAGAAAGATAATTTCTAATGTCACGAGTATAGAATTAAACTAGATTGCTAGAAACAAATCAAAATAGCAAACTGCAATGTACTTTGGTTGTCTTTCTCAGAGAGGCTATCTATTCCATTATGGCACATGCAAGTATGAGATGGAATTAGTTTGATAGATCAACTCTAATATCTGACCCAGAAAACTAACTATGCAATCCACACTTTTGAAAAGAAATCACACATCAATCGACAAAGCATAGCATGGGTAGTTCAATAGTCAATATATTGGTTATGTTGTGGTTCACAATGAACTTCACTAGTTCTTATCCGAGTAGTTTTGACTATTGCTACCAACATCTATGATCACTTAGGGAAATCAAATTCATGAGAGCAGAAATAGGGCATATATAAAAATAGAGCAATTAAAGATCTCTAAGCAATTATAGAATGGAAATCTTAATCTAATCCGTACTGCTATCATCTAACAGAGTTAAAGATTTAGCTAATTCAATGTTTATACTACTGAAAACAAATACTAATGCTAATCTACAAAGAGGTTGACCTTTGTTGGGCGGTGGGCCCTTGCCGCTTCAACAGGTCAACTATTGAAGTCTACAGGAAGCTCTCTTTCGACACACACATTATTCTCACTCACATTTCAAAGCATAAAATCGAAACTCTTGTTAACAACTCAACTCATACTTAATCATAGATAATCAGAACATGGAGATAAATGACATTCTATTAATATTTACTCAGAAAATGTTCTGTACCATCACATGCAGCTTCACATGTTGGCAATATGCTAATTCTCCTACTCCCTCTACCATCCTTGCCACGACTATTTAATAGTCTGAATCGTGAAACACAAGGAGGCGAAGTGATTTGCAAATCAATCAGTTGTTAAGTTTAATCATTTGATTACATCTTTAGCTTCATCCTCATGACACGAACTACATGAGGATGAGGCAATTAACAAATTGTTCTTATCATAGCCTTGCTAAAACAAATAGACGTCCACCAATTGACTTAGGCGAGATCTGGCACTTAACTTAGTGCATTAGGCTCTTCCATATTAATACTGGATCGTAACAGGAAGATGGTTGCAGATCACGGCAGGGCACAAAAGATGGTACCGGATCATGATAGTGCGTGGTCGTTGGTATCGGATCATAACAGTGCGTGTTGGTACCGGATCCGGACAGCAGCAGTCTTGGCACGCGGGTACTGGATGGCTGAGTTGGTACAGGAACGCTAGACATCTAGAGGTCAAAGATTCACATATGAAAAATCGAGCATTAGTACATCAAATATTTAATTCATTAACTCAATAAACCACAAAATTCATGAATTAACCATACTTTACCTTATGACCTTGTTACTGGCAATAGGTAGCATTCTTGTCATTCACTCAAGCTTTAGGTAGGCCAAAAAGGTATAGGTGAAGAGTATAATAGGGTAATGGGGATGTCAATTTTGGGTCTCAACATCAAGCTATAGCTAAAGGAGATGATGGGAAAAGGCTACATCCGACCCAGTGTATCTTCATGGGGAGCACCCATCCTATTTTTGAAAAAGAAAGATGGCACACTCTAACTATGCATAGATTACAGACAACTCAATAAGACAACCATAAAGAACAAATACCCCTTACCCAAAATTGATGACATGTTCGACCAACTGGGAGGTGCTACCATCTTATCAAAAATAGACTTGAGGTCTGGCTACCATCAAGTATGTATTAAGGATGAAGACATCCACAAAATAGCCTTTAGGACGAGGTATGGTCACTATGAATTCATGGTGGTGTCATTTGGGTTAACCAATGCCCCCGCCACTTTTATGTGCTTGATGAATAATGTACTCGGTAAATTTCTGAACAAATTTGTATTGGTTTTCATTGATGATATCCTAATCTACTCCAAGAACAGGGAGGAGCACAAAGAACATCTTAGACTCGTACTTCAAGTACTAAGAGAGCATCATCTCTATGTTAAGTTTAGAAAGTGTGACTTCTTTCAAAAGAAATTCCATTACCTAGGCCATGTCATTTCTAAGGAAGGAGTGGTAGTAGACCCCGGCAAGATCAGATCTATTATGGAATGGCCTACCCCGAAGGATGTATCCGATATTAGATCCTTCATGGGCTTAGCGGGATACTATAGAAGGTTCATAAAATATTTTTCCAAGATTGGTTGTCCAATCACTGTCCTTCATAAAAAGGGGATTAAATTCATTTGGACATCGAAATGTGAGGAAATATTTCAGGAACTGAAATATCTCCTGACCCATGCACCTGTGCTAAATATTGCAGACCTGAATAATGATTTCCTTGTGTGTACATATGCCTACAAGGAAGGACTCGAAGGAGTCGTTATGCAAGAGGGATGTGTAATTTTCTACACGTCTAGGAAATTTAACGAGCATGAGATCAATTATGTGACCCATGACCTAGAATTGGCTACCATAGTACATGCTTTAAAAACGTGGAGGCACTACCTCCTAGGTAGAATATTTGTGCTTATGACAGATCATTGTGGATTGAGACACTTATTTAATCAGCCAAAAATCAATTCCAGGCAATTCAGGTGGATGGCTCTCCTAAGTGAATTTGATTTTGAAATCAAACACATAAAAGGAAAGGAAAATAAGGTGGTTTATGCCCTTAGCATGAGTATAAAAGATATTCATCTAGCAGCAGTAAGCACCTGTGAAATGGACATCAGGGAAAGGGTATGAAATGCACAAGAGATAGATGCATTTTTCAATACTGTGACCTCATACCTAAGACAAGAGCCTACAGGGGTGAAGTATGAAGGCTACCAGATGCTCGAGGAAGGACTTTTGACGTACAGAAAAAAATTGTATATTCCAAACTGTGACGACTTGAAGAGGTTCATAATGGATGAACTACATAAGAGACCATATATCATTCACCCAGGATATCAGAAAATGATCACGGCCACTAGGAAACGATTCTATTGGCATGGGTTGAAGAAATATGTAGCTAACTATCTAGCTAAGTGACTAGAGTGCCAACAAGTTAAGGCGGAACATGGGCATATAGTAGGATTGTTACAGCCCCTACCAATCCCAGAATGGAAATGGGAAACCATCTCCATGGATTTCATCACTGGACTACCAAAGTCGACCAAGAAAAATGATGCCATTATGGTCATGGTGGATAAACTGAGTAAGTTTGCCCATTTCATCCCTGTCAAGTCAACCTACAAGGCAATAGATATTTCCAACATATTCATGAAGGAGATATTCAGACTGCATGGCATGCCTAAGGAAATTATATCTGACAGAGACACCAAGTTTACTTAGAACTTTTGTAAATCCCTAATGTCCGGTTTGGAGACAAAATTGTTATTCATCACAGCTTATCACCCCCAAATTGATGGGCAGACAGAAAGAGTGAACCAAATAGTAGAGGACATGCTAAGGATGCACGTAATGCATCAGCCTAAGAAGTGGGAAGACTACCTACCATTGGTAGAGTGTTCCTACAACAACGGTTATCAAGAATCCTTGAAGATGAGCCCTTTTGAAGTCCTCTATGGTAGACAGTGCAATATTCCAATCAGCTAGAGAAATCCAGTGGACAGAATTACAATCAGACCCGACATGTTGAAATAAATGGAACAATAAGTGGTTCAGATAGTACAAAATCTGAATATTGCTTAGGATAGACAGAAAATTTATGCCGACAGAAAGAGAACTCCCAAAGAGTTCAATACCGGAGACCATGCCTATCTCAAAGTTAGACCCAGGAAGAGTTCCTTGAAAATGGGAGTCTGTGCCAAGTTGGCACCTTGGTATTGTGGACCCTTTGAATTCCTAGATAGAGTGGGACCTATAGCCTATAGGCTAGCACTTCCTCCCACAGTAAAGACACATAATGTTTTTCATGTTTCATTTTTGAAAAAATATGTACATGATGCTAATCATATAATTAACTGGTATGTGATCCAGGTGGAGCTAGAGGGAAAATTCCTACCAGAATCCCAATGCATATTAGACATGAAGGAAACCTCACTCAGGAACCGAACCATTGCACAGGTCAAGGTGCAATGGAAACACTTTGGCCCAGATGAGGCTATGTGGGAAATGGAAGATGCCATGATATAGGAAAATCCAAATTTGTTTACTTCTGTACATACCTATCATGTTGCTAGATAGAACATCGAGGAAGATGATTCCTTTAAGGGGGAGGGAATTATAACACCCTATTTCCCCCAGTCTGTAAATATAACTTTATTGGATAGGGATTATGGAAAACTCAAAGTGTGAATGTTTGATTTGGTGGACCTTTGTATAAAGGTCAATGAGTGTAATTTTTGTTATTTTAATAGATAATGGAAACGTATTGTATGACTGCTGAGAAGGGGATGTGCTAAGAGAGACCACAATTTGTAATGGAAAGGTGGTGGAGGGGACCTAGAAGCATTGTGTAACCTCCACCGAACCAGTACTATGCTAGTTTTTAATTACTCAAGATCACAACAACCCTTTGACCTGAAATGAATTTTAGTCAGGCTAGTAGGTGGTAAGGCCTCCTCAAGAGTTACGGAGGGGATGGGAAAAAATGCCCATCTGAAGGCTTCCGGACCTAACCATGGACTGGGGATCTGAGACACATGCAATATTTCTAAGAAAGGCAAGAAAGGAAGCGTGGAGGTGGGCAGAGGAGAGCTATGGAAAAATGCAGAGACGAGAGAAGAAACTCTCGGGTCCAATGAGGGATTGAAAGCGAAAAGTGAGTTATGATCACAGGGAATGGAGACTGATTTAGGAGAAGGAAAGTAACCTTTGTACTTGTCTATTCCTATATAGGGAGAAGGAGAGTAACCTTTGTCCCTAACTTGCGTTGAGCTGGAAGTAAGAGATTGAATCTCAAAGCATTGTGGCCTAAGATCAGGGGTGGCCAATGATAAATCTAGTGGGAGTGACTGAGCCTATGGTTGGGTGGAAAAGCGAACCCCTCTCAGCAGTCGCATCACATCTTATGGTTCTAATAAGTGTTTCTTTCATGTTTTGTTCTTCAACTGGAAATAATGAGTGCATTCTTATATTTATACACCTGTAAATGGTTTCTATATTGAATGATTTAGTTAAGAGTATGCATTTGCGCCTTGAGGACTTTTATATCTGCTTAATTTCCCT
Source organism: Picea glauca (assembly GCA_000966675.3). NCBI lineage: Eukaryota > Viridiplantae > Streptophyta > Pinopsida > Pinales > Pinaceae > Picea > Picea glauca. Next base: position 33,152 of record JZKD02S2094647.1, read on the forward strand.
TATGATCTAATTTAATTCCTCAATAATACTCACCCCAGATAATTTCATTTCCATCTCAGAGTCGAGTGAGTACTCCCCTGATTTCGGAGGTTGAACCCCACAAACAATGCGAGAAGGGGGTCTATTAATCTCAGGAGAGGTAGTGTAGGTATGCATCGAGTCTCTGCAAGGTGGACAGAGACCGAAACCATCTTAGGTCCTAGAGTTGAGGAATGAATGCAAGGAGTGCGTGGAAGAATGCTTCCAAGCATTACGTTCAATATAAAGAGTGCAAAACTCTTAAGTCCTTCAGAGCCAACAAAGCTCCGGAAGAATAGTGAGGTTCGAGTATCGAAAGGAGATATCTTTTCGTTTAGAAGATGAACGGATGAGGTCCGTTCGAGAGGTCCCAGGGTGTAGAACGACTGTTATATTTGAATAAGAGGTGCAGGTGTTAACGCCTCGATTCCTTTAGTCTTCGCAAGACCGCATGTCGGGAAATTCGCATGGTGGTGCAAATAGACTCTTGAAACCCAAAGTTGTGACATGATCTCAGTCGTAGATCTAAGGATCCATCGGGACCCTCCTTGACCGTCAGATCTGAATGTGAGGACCAACATACATTGGATCCAGGAAAGGTGCACGAGGGTTAAACCCTTCGAAAGTATACAAGAGTACATGTGGCAAGAGATCAACATTTCACTGACTCGCAACCCAAGGAAGTCAAAGGGTGGAGTTGTGAGAATTCGTGATACATGAAATCATGATTTGATCCTAACCATCCATCCAAGAGGACACGTGGCAAGAAATCATCATTTTGTTGACTCGCGACCCAGGGAATTCAAAGGGTGGAGTAGTGAGAATTCGTGAAATGTGAACTCACGATTTGATCTAAGCCGTTAGATTGTGGGGAGTTGTGAGTCATCGATCTGATGCTCGCAAATATCTAGAAATAGGGAATTGAGAGAACAAAAGTGAACCAACCTCCCAAGTCTCGAAACGCGAAATTGTGACTTAATTGTATCCGTCGATCGAAGGAATATCATGGACCGTAGATCTAGTCTTATCGAGAGTTCGCAACTCATGAAGCCGGAAGTAAGAGTTTTGGGAACTCATGGAACGTGAAATCACGATTTGATCTAATTCATTGGATCGAGGAGAGATTTGAGCCATCAACTCATTAGAGGGAAGGATGATTAAGTGAAATTTGTGAGACGCGAAGTCACGAAACGCGAAATCATGACGCTCCTTTCGATTTGGTGATTGGTCATAGACTTGGTCACATAAAGGGAGGGGCTTATCCAGGAGAGCTAGCGCTTAAATACGTTGAAGCTTAAAGGAATTAGGGAGAAAGTCGTGGGTTCCATATAACCTATGATTTAAGGGAAAGAATACATGTCCAGTGGATTTGAAGTTCTTCCCTGACTTCCATTGACTAGGATTAGAGACCATGGATGGAGGAATCGACTAATTGAGGAGAAAAGAATTAATTTTATTTATTTATTTATTTTGAGCCATCATGGGTGTGTTACACATACCCTATGCTTCAACACTTCGTAGCTCTGACACCTAGAGGGATTTTTCTATTGAACACCACACAACCCCCGAACCATTGAACTTTGAACATTTCTTAATCTTCAAACACGCATCCCTGTTACTTGAATGGTCTTGATGAGTTTTGGACATCGGGACTTCGGGACTTCGGGAGGAAGTCCCTTCTATGTGCACTTCAACCAATTTCCCCGAACTTTGAACCATCAAACTGCTTAAGAAAAAATCCATGGCTCTCCTCCTCGTGGATGATCTATGGCTGAAAATGACTCCAAGACTTTAAAACTTCGGGCTTTGGCCCATTTTTCTCAACAAAACGTAAACTTCACTGAAGTCACAAAGTCCGAAGGGATCGGAGGTTAATTTTCATGCACCTTTTCTAGATCTGACGACTGGGAAGGGTCTGACTCCCCCCACACAGATCCTATGGTTCAAATTCACTCTTATGGTTATCAACGACGAACTTTGTGATAATTTCTCTTCCATTCCTCATGAGCTTTCCATTACCACCCAAGAGCTCTCTCAACACCCCTAAAGCACTTTGTATATCCAATACCTGTGGAAATTTTACTTCAAATTCCACATTCATGGCCCATATAGGTTCAGTGTTGAAATCATAGGCTCGGATACCAATTTGTAATGTCCCCTGGGCACCCAAGTCGGGGCATGCTACTAAAAATATGCTATGTTCAAGCTCTAATCTGTAACATACCTGTCCTTATAATTCGGTCATGCCAACTCCATAAAAACAACAATACCATTTGTATATATATAAAACATATAATAGACAACATATTCTGCTAATACATAGATTAATGCGGAAATAACAGTAAGCCTACACATACAACATATACATGAAATTACTCATAAATAGAAGACATGTCCAAATACACAACATGCAAATGAAAACATAAATGGCACTTATATTTTTATAGATCACCACCAACAACGTGCAGACCTTCCATGAACCTCCCAGCTGTAGATCACGTTGCTCATCACTCTTAGAAATGGGTCACCCCCAATATGGGACTAAACTCCACCTAGGTAAAGGATTCCTAGGCTAGGATAAGACAATGAGCTTCTACACAATCAATTAGGAAGGATTCCCTCCCAGGAGCCCACTTACGCACACAAACCATAGCCTCTCATTACCCACATGCATTTTCGACCCCGGGAATTGTACACCTTCATTGTTCAATAGTCCATCGGCTGCTCCACTTCTGTTAAGGTCCTAACCCGCACATAGGTAGCTTAATGTATTCGGATGTAATAAAGGTCAATATTAATAAGACCTTTCAATAAAATAGAATAAGGCGGATGTAAGAAGACCTA
>JZKD02S2094669.1:0-19058 GCA_000966675.3 Picea glauca
TTTTAGATTATGACTATGTTGTGTGAGCTTTGTTGGTTGAGGAGATGAGGAGAAAATATAGTAAAGAAACCTCAACTTCAGAGGTGATGTTGGTCAAAGGTCGAACTAAAGAGTAGAATGAGAGGCGTTTTTCTCGATCTAAGTCAAGACAAAGAAAGGGTAAACTAAAATGTTGGTACTGTGGAAAAAGATGACATCTCAAGAAAGATTGTTGGAAGAGAAAGGAATCTAAGGAAAACTCTATGAAGGAAACAAATTTGGTTGTAACAAATTTAGGTATGACTGATCAAGTTTTATCTGTTTCTAATAATTTACAATATAAAGAAGAATGGCAGTTAGATTCAGGTGCCTCCCACCACATGTGCTCAAATAGAAATTGGTTCATTTCTTACCAATCTGTTGATGAGGGTGTAGTGTATATGAGAAATGGGATTCCCTATAAAACTATTGGGATTGACAATATTAGAATCAAGATGTTCGATGGTATTGTTGGGGAATTAATGGATGTTAGATATGTACCTGAGCTTAAATCAAATTTGTTTTCATTAGGAGTGTTGGATTCTTATGGATAAAAGTATACAGGTCAAGGTGGAGCACTCACATTGTCAAAAGGTAGTCTAGTAGTGATGAAGGAAACAAAGGTTGATAACATTTATAAGATGGAAGGGAGTATTGAAGTAGCATTTGAAGTGACAGATGTATCTTATTGTTTATGGAAGAAGCATCAAGGTTATAGGAGAAAGAAAGAATTGCAGGTACTGGTAAGTGGTAAACCATTTCCAGACTTAAAATCTTTGTTTATGAGTTCTTGCTTGTTTTATATCTTTGCAAGTTATGATGGTGGTATAAAGAGATGTTGTGTGTGGGGTCCTACTTCTCACAGGGTCATCATTGACAAAGATATAGTATGTATGGAAAAACCAAAAGGGTTGATTCAAGATCGCAACGGTAAATTTGTTTGTATGCTAGATAATTCATTGTATGGCCTATTGGTACGCAGGAAAATATACAAGAGGTTTGAATCCTTCATAGTGAGTCATAATTTTTCAATGGGTAGGAATGGCTATACAGTTTATAGTACATTCACAATCTTAATGTTATTTGTTGATGATATGCTTGATGCAAGCCAAAGCATGGATAAAATCAGAGAAAATGACTCAGGTGGACAAGAAAATTTAGATAAGGGATCAAGGAGCAGCAAAACAAATTATGGGCATGGAAGTATATAGAGATGGTAATGGTAAGTTGTGGTTGGATTTCAGTATGAACATTGTAAAAACAATTTTTATCCCTCTTTCTTTCCATTATAAGTTTTCTTGAAGCATAGGTCCTGTCTATAAAGAATAAAATGTTATGTCTCATGTAAGTTTAGTAGGAGGTCTGTTGTATGTGATGAAATGGTTAAGATAAGATATTTCACATGCTAATGATGTTTTCAGATATGTGATAGATTTAGGGCTATAGTGAAATGGGTGCTTCATTGTTTGAGAAGAACAAATGTCACCTATAATGGCTACACTAAGATGGTGTGTGATAACTATTATGTATATTTTACAGGCGTTTTGGATAGGAGGAGATCTATCACTAAATATGTCTCAAAACATAGTTGTGTAAGACATGTTGGAGGTGCAGTGACCCCTCAAGAAATCCAAACTCGTGCAAGTCACATAGGCGAGATCATGAAACCAGTTTTATTAGAGAAGTTGTAGTGGCACTTGGCTTCTCTTGGCTTGTAGAAAAGGTGATGAACAAAAGGAAGGAGAAAGGTGTCAGGTTAATTGTTTTCAAGGTGGAGATTGTTGGGATTTGGTGACAATGAATTCCTCTAATGATGGATTAGGATCCTATTATTCTAGGTTGGTTACAACCAAATAGACCAAGTTAGAATATGGATAGGGATTGCATTTAATAATCAGTTTCTTGTGTGAATGTATATAAATTCATGTAATCTCGTAGAGGTAGAGAGAGACAGAGTGAGAACTTTCAAGTCTATTGTAATCTCCATGATCTTAATAATAATACAACCGATGCCTATGCTTGGTGGACATAGCCTAATGTTTGGGTTAACCATGTGAAATCCTTGTGTTTCTTATATGTGTGATTGCTAATTATCATATGTGAATTGTGTTTTCCGCATTTGCAATTATAACACATGGTGGATACGCATTGTAACCCCTGGGAATGTGAGGTTGATCACCTCCCTGTGCCTTTGCTCGAACCTTCATGTTCTCTTGTGTAGGATACTCAAGGAATATGGGTGAAATATTTATAACTTCTTCGATAAATCCTGTTGGGATGCCATGGTTTATGACTTGGATGAATCCCCATTCTTCGTAGACTTTGTCGATTTATCTAATAATAGTTATTTCTCAAGTTCGAACCTCTGAAGACTTAGGATAATCCAACTAAGGAGCGATATCAGATGATCCAACTAAGGTGCGAAATCGATGACAAGAACTTCTACCTCCATGTCTTCCGTATTTAGAATACTCACACAAAAGCACACAAAAGCATACTTTACAAAAGTGCACTTCAAAAATGTGCCTCTATGTGAAGGGAGAGAAGTAGCACTCTCTCTTTATACCAATAAAAAGGAAAATATTGTCAAAAAAATGTGTTATTCAACATTAGACTAGTAGAATTAAAAAGAGAGCGAGGTTATTTGATAGTTTTCGACTTTGTACATGTATGGGATATGGATTTTTAATTAAAATGGGCATTGTCTAATTGTTCTACCAAATGTTTTTTCTTTCGATATAAATTTTCACAAAATCATTATTTTTTGTTGTTTGAAATCCATTTCTAAATGTAGAAACAGATTCAACATACTGAAAAACCTTGTGCACTCGGATTATAAAAAAATAATCAATCAAATCTGTGGATCTAACAATTTGTCATCGGGTTTTAGGCAAATGTCCATGGAAAGTGTGCCACAAAGAGTCATTTCGTAAAAAAAATTAGACTATGGCATCATAATGTCCAATTATCCAATTACAGACTTTGTGTGTGGGATTTCTGATTATATAAATGTGTGGGGATATGGATTTTTATTTAAAATGTCCAATTACAGACTTTGTGTATGTATTTGTGAATATCTATACTTTGTGTTCATGTGTGTATATGGATTTTTAATTAAAATGTCCAATTCAAAAGAGACTTATAGTTTGCGAACTTGTTTATGCAGATGGATTTTCCGACTTTATGTACTTGTTTGTGGATATGGATTTTTAATAAAAATGTCCAATTCAAAAGAGACTTATAGTTTGTGAACTTGTTTATGCAAATGGATTTTCCAACTTTATGTACATGTTTGTGGATATGGATTTTAGTATGTGGATATGAATTTTGTGTTAAAATGTCTAATTAAAAATAGGGCATGGATTTTCAAAGTTTTGTGTGCTTCTTGCATCTTGGGACAATAAACATACCTCCATAAGTTAGTCGTAGACTTCTAAACACAAAAATGACCAATGACCAAGTTAGATTTTCCAAGTCACTCCAAGCTACAACTTTTTTTTCATGTCTCATTCCTAAAGAAAGCGATTGGGAACAAGTGCCACCCTCAAACCAGTCTCCCAGAATTGGATAAAGAAGCCTCCATTTGGTTGCAACCACAAGCAATATTATACTAGCGCAAGCGTCGTCTCTGTTAGTGCACAATACAAGAAGTATTAGTTCAATGCAATGATACTCCACCAACAAATGTCACCTGGGGAGTCAGATATGACTACCATTCTGCAACAATTCCATCATCTTAAGTGTAACATCCAACTCCATTGATTACATTTCATACCACTTATTTATTGATGCAGGAGGATCGTCAGAAAATCCACATGGGATCACAACTCAGCGATTAGCGAGCCTTTTGAGTAAAATTTTAAATTTTGAAAGATGGTGTATCTCAGAGGACTTATGAGTAAAATATGAATCGAAGAAGTTAGTATGAGGAGGTTGAACAATCACGTCAAAACCAGAAGAGATCAGATCCTACTTTTTTTATTTGATTTTGGTGTGGATATAAAGAATCGCCTTAAACTTTCTGTTACAAACGTTTATGTAATAGGACTTAGGTAGCCGTAGAATTTAAGTTTCATCAGGTAGGTAGTTGGAGGAAACCGAGAGGACCTCTTCTATAAGTAGGTGCATTGTATACCTGAATAAAGTTAGTTGCAGAGTAGGAGATATTTGTTATTGAATGTAAGTTGTTTTAAGTCTGTAACCATTTTATGTTGGAATGAATATCACAGAGGGATATTGAATTAATTCATGGTGTCACTATTGTTTATAGTTTCCCTGTTGTTGTTTTTTTTCATGAATGAATGAGTTATGTTATTGAAAGTATGAGATTGTGAAGCATTTTCATAAGTTTCCATGGTTTCTCTTCATTGAGTTTGTGAAATGTGCGCATGTAGTTCACGGGGAGTGCGTTGACAAAGTCTGTTTCGACTTAGAAGATCAAAAGAGATAGCATCAAACTTACATTGCAAAGAGAGAAAAAGGGATTGTTGTAAGGTGTTCACAATCACCCACAAGAAACCAAGTCTTCTGTAGGAATCTGTTGCAAGGAGCACACAGATTGGAAATTTGACTAAGTGTCGGAATTATCCCTCTGAGGAGTCAAAGGTTCAGAGAGATAGCAGGGAGAAAAAATTCAAAGGAAACGAAGTTCTAAAGGTTTCACGAGTCATTGAATAAGATCTGTGTAGGAGGGACTGGGATCATTTTGGATCATTGGATCTAGGACAAAGCGCATGAGGTTTAAGTCTCTGCATGCATGTAGGAGCGAGGATTCACTGATGTCCCTAAGAGGCTAGGGATCATTCATCATCTAGAAGGATGAGTGGCGACAAATATGACTCTTCAGGTACAAGAATTTCGGGAGGAAGCAAGTGTGGAGGTTTTAAAACTCCCGAAGCCTGAATAGTTGTAGTCTCTCATAGTTGTTGATTATGAAGGAGTACATGCATGGGTAGATTGTGAACTTTGGGTGAAAGCATTCCCGGAGGATACCATCATGGAAAGGTTGAGACTTCCAAAGGCTGAAGTCCCGAAGTGGACTAGAGTTGTCGATTTGAGGTGGATACATGGTGCATGATCCAAATTTTTGGGTACGACGAAAAAAGGAGGTCGAAAATGTTGAACTCCCGAAGTGCGGAGTTCAAGAATGAATCTCGATCATTGATCCTGAAGAAGGTTGAGGACCATTGATCCGTTCTTAGTTGAAATTGTTGAAGCTATAAAGAGCCAGGTGGTTAAGCCCTAGGTCAAAGCCCAAGGTCACAAGCGAGGAAAGAGCTAGTGTTGGCTCGTGTTTCATTTGAGAAAAGGTGCTAAGGAAGTAGGGAAGTAGATAATCATTGATATGTGAGTGGGAAATTGATGGTGACAAATCATTCTGGGGAGAGGAAGGAAAATTAGTGATCGTGCTAGTTCAAAGTCCGCAACTTGCCAACGTCGTAGATCTCGACGGGACAAGAGATCAACGATTGTGATTCAAAGGAGCTTCAGGGGAGAAATTTCATGATTGCGGGGACAGATCCCTTCGATAAAGGATGAGCACATTGGAAACCCGCAATTTCTATGAACTGTCGATCATCGAAAAATTGGTTACGATCATATCGTGACCATGAAAACCCTGAGGGTGATAACAAATCCTATGATTGTTCGAGTTTGAGACCAGTAAGGTCCCAAGGAGTTGATCCAGCTAGAGAACAAATTTGAATGATCCTATACCGGGAGGTCAAACAACCTCGAGAGATAGAATAAAAGGGGGGGGGTCTATGTCAAGTGGTATCAGAGCCTAAAATAACTCAAATTTGTACTTTGTGAGGNTATCTGTTTCTAATAATTTACAATATAAAGAAGAATGGCAGTTAGATTCAGGTGCCTCCCACCACATGTGCTCAAATAGAAATTGGTTCATTTCTTACCAATCTGTTGATGAGGGTGTAGTGTATATGAGAAATGGGATTCCCTATAAAACTATTGGGATTGACAATATTAGAATCAAGATGTTCGATGGTATTGTTGGGGAATTAATGGATGTTAGATATGTACCTGAGCTTAAATCAAATTTGTTTTCATTAGGAGTGTTGGATTCTTATGGATAAAAGTATACAGGTCAAGGTGGAGCACTCACATTGTCAAAAGGTAGTCTAGTAGTGATGAAGGAAACAAAGGTTGATAACATTTATAAGATGGAAGGGAGTATTGAAGTAGCATTTGAAGTGACAGATGTATCTTATTGTTTATGGAAGAAGCATCAAGGTTATAGGAGAAAGAAAGAATTGCAGGTACTGGTAAGTGGTAAACCATTTCCAGACTTAAAATCTTTGTTTATGAGTTCTTGCTTGTTTTATATCTTTGCAAGTTATGATGGTGGTATAAAGAGATGTTGTGTGTGGGGTCCTACTTCTCACAGGGTCATCATTGACAAAGATATAGTATGTATGGAAAAACCAAAAGGGTTGATTCAAGATCGCAACGGTAAATTTGTTTGTATGCTAGATAATTCATTGTATGGCCTATTGGTACGCAGGAAAATATACAAGAGGTTTGAATCCTTCATAGTGAGTCATAATTTTTCAATGGGTAGGAATGGCTATACAGTTTATAGTACATTCACAATCTTAATGTTATTTGTTGATGATATGCTTGATGCAAGCCAAAGCATGGATAAAATCAGAGAAAATGACTCAGGTGGACAAGAAAATTTAGATAAGGGATCAAGGAGCAGCAAAACAAATTATGGGCATGGAAGTATATAGAGATGGTAATGGTAAGTTGTGGTTGGATTTCAGTATGAACATTGTAAAAACAATTTTTATCCCTCTTTCTTTCCATTATAAGTTTTCTTGAAGCATAGGTCCTGTCTATAAAGAATAAAATGTTATGTCTCATGTAAGTTTAGTAGGAGGTCTGTTGTATGTGATGAAATGGTTAAGATAAGATATTTCACATGCTAATGATGTTTTCAGATATGTGATAGATTTAGGGCTATAGTGAAATGGGTGCTTCATTGTTTGAGAAGAACAAATGTCACCTATAATGGCTACACTAAGATGGTGTGTGATAACTATTATGTATATTTTACAGGCGTTTTGGATAGGAGGAGATCTATCACTAAATATGTCTCAAAACATAGTTGTGTAAGACATGTTGGAGGTGCAGTGACCCCTCAAGAAATCCAAACTCGTGCAAGTCACATAGGCGAGATCATGAAACCAGTTTTATTAGAGAAGTTGTAGTGGCACTTGGCTTCTCTTGGCTTGTAGAAAAGGTGATGAACAAAAGGAAGGAGAAAGGTGTCAGGTTAATTGTTTTCAAGGTGGAGATTGTTGGGATTTGGTGACAATGAATTCCTCTAATGATGGATTAGGATCCTATTATTCTAGGTTGGTTACAACCAAATAGACCAAGTTAGAATATGGATAGGGATTGCATTTAATAATCAGTTTCTTGTGTGAATGTATATAAATTCATGTAATCTCGTAGAGGTAGAGAGAGACAGAGTGAGAACTTTCAAGTCTATTGTAATCTCCATGATCTTAATAATAATACAACCGATGCCTATGCTTGGTGGACATAGCCTAATGTTTGGGTTAACCATGTGAAATCCTTGTGTTTCTTATATGTGTGATTGCTAATTATCATATGTGAATTGTGTTTTCCGCATTTGCAATTATAACACATGGTGGATACGCATTGTAACCCCTGGGAATGTGAGGTTGATCACCTCCCTGTGCCTTTGCTCGAACCTTCATGTTCTCTTGTGTAGGATACTCAAGGAATATGGGTGAAATATTTATAACTTCTTCGATAAATCCTGTTGGGATGCCATGGTTTATGACTTGGATGAATCCCCATTCTTCGTAGACTTTGTCGATTTATCTAATAATAGTTATTTCTCAAGTTCGAACCTCTGAAGACTTAGGATAATCCAACTAAGGAGCGATATCAGATGATCCAACTAAGGTGCGAAATCGATGACAAGAACTTCTACCTCCATGTCTTCCGTATTTAGAATACTCACACAAAAGCACACAAAAGCATACTTTACAAAAGTGCACTTCAAAAATGTGCCTCTATGTGAAGGGAGAGAAGTAGCACTCTCTCTTTATACCAATAAAAAGGAAAATATTGTCAAAAAAATGTGTTATTCAACATTAGACTAGTAGAATTAAAAAGAGAGCGAGGTTATTTGATAGTTTTCGACTTTGTACATGTATGGGATATGGATTTTTAATTAAAATGGGCATTGTCTAATTGTTCTACCAAATGTTTTTTCTTTCGATATAAATTTTCACAAAATCATTATTTTTTGTTGTTTGAAATCCATTTCTAAATGTAGAAACAGATTCAACATACTGAAAAACCTTGTGCACTCGGATTATAAAAAAATAATCAATCAAATCTGTGGATCTAACAATTTGTCATCGGGTTTTAGGCAAATGTCCATGGAAAGTGTGCCACAAAGAGTCATTTCGTAAAAAAAATTAGACTATGGCATCATAATGTCCAATTATCCAATTACAGACTTTGTGTGTGGGATTTCTGATTATATAAATGTGTGGGGATATGGATTTTTATTTAAAATGTCCAATTACAGACTTTGTGTATGTATTTGTGAATATCTATACTTTGTGTTCATGTGTGTATATGGATTTTTAATTAAAATGTCCAATTCAAAAGAGACTTATAGTTTGCGAACTTGTTTATGCAGATGGATTTTCCGACTTTATGTACTTGTTTGTGGATATGGATTTTTAATAAAAATGTCCAATTCAAAAGAGACTTATAGTTTGTGAACTTGTTTATGCAAATGGATTTTCCAACTTTATGTACATGTTTGTGGATATGGATTTTAGTATGTGGATATGAATTTTGTGTTAAAATGTCTAATTAAAAATAGGGCATGGATTTTCAAAGTTTTGTGTGCTTCTTGCATCTTGGGACAATAAACATACCTCCATAAGTTAGTCGTAGACTTCTAAACACAAAAATGACCAATGACCAAGTTAGATTTTCCAAGTCACTCCAAGCTACAACTTTTTTTTCATGTCTCATTCCTAAAGAAAGCGATTGGGAACAAGTGCCACCCTCAAACCAGTCTCCCAGAATTGGATAAAGAAGCCTCCATTTGGTTGCAACCACAAGCAATATTATACTAGCGCAAGCGTCGTCTCTGTTAGTGCACAATACAAGAAGTATTAGTTCAATGCAATGATACTCCACCAACAAATGTCACCTGGGGAGTCAGATATGACTACCATTCTGCAACAATTCCATCATCTTAAGTGTAACATCCAACTCCATTGATTACATTTCATACCACTTATTTATTGATGCAGGAGGATCGTCAGAAAATCCACATGGGATCACAACTCAGCGATTAGCGAGCCTTTTGAGTAAAATTTTAAATTTTGAAAGATGGTGTATCTCAGAGGACTTATGAGTAAAATATGAATCGAAGAAGTTAGTATGAGGAGGTTGAACAATCACGTCAAAACCAGAAGAGATCAGATCCTACTTTTTTTATTTGATTTTGGTGTGGATATAAAGAATCGCCTTAAACTTTCTGTTACAAACGTTTATGTAATAGGACTTAGGTAGCCGTAGAATTTAAGTTTCATCAGGTAGGTAGTTGGAGGAAACCGAGAGGACCTCTTCTATAAGTAGGTGCATTGTATACCTGAATAAAGTTAGTTGCAGAGTAGGAGATATTTGTTATTGAATGTAAGTTGTTTTAAGTCTGTAACCATTTTATGTTGGAATGAATATCACAGAGGGATATTGAATTAATTCATGGTGTCACTATTGTTTATAGTTTCCCTGTTGTTGTTTTTTTTCATGAATGAATGAGTTATGTTATTGAAAGTATGAGATTGTGAAGCATTTTCATAAGTTTCCATGGTTTCTCTTCATTGAGTTTGTGAAATGTGCGCATGTAGTTCACGGGGAGTGCGTTGACAAAGTCTGTTTCGACTTAGAAGATCAAAAGAGATAGCATCAAACTTACATTGCAAAGAGAGAAAAAGGGATTGTTGTAAGGTGTTCACAATCACCCACAAGAAACCAAGTCTTCTGTAGGAATCTGTTGCAAGGAGCACACAGATTGGAAATTTGACTAAGTGTCGGAATTATCCCTCTGAGGAGTCAAAGGTTCAGAGAGATAGCAGGGAGAAAAAATTCAAAGGAAACGAAGTTCTAAAGGTTTCACGAGTCATTGAATAAGATCTGTGTAGGAGGGACTGGGATCATTTTGGATCATTGGATCTAGGACAAAGCGCATGAGGTTTAAGTCTCTGCATGCATGTAGGAGCGAGGATTCACTGATGTCCCTAAGAGGCTAGGGATCATTCATCATCTAGAAGGATGAGTGGCGACAAATATGACTCTTCAGGTACAAGAATTTCGGGAGGAAGCAAGTGTGGAGGTTTTAAAACTCCCGAAGCCTGAATAGTTGTAGTCTCTCATAGTTGTTGATTATGAAGGAGTACACACATGGGTAGATTGTGAACTTTGGGTGAAAGCATTCCCGGAGGAAACCATCATGGAAAGGTTGAGACTTCCAAAGGCTGAAGTCCCGAAGTGGACTAGAGTTGTCGATTTGAGGTGGATACATGGTGCATGATCCAAATCTTTGGGTACGACAAAAAAAGGAGGTCGAAAATGTTGAACTCCCGAAGTGCGGAGTTCAAGAACGAATATTGATCATTGATCCTGAAGAAGGTTGAGGACCATTGATCCATTCTTAGTTGAAATTGTTGAAGCTATAAAGAGCCAGGTGGTTAAGCCCTAGGTCAAAGCCCAAGGTCACAAGCGAGGAAAGAGCTAGTGTCAGCTCGTGTTTCATTTGAGAAAAGGTGCTAAGGAAGTAGGGAAGTAGTTAATCATTCATATGTGAGTGGGAAATTGATGGTGACAAATCATTCTGGGGAGAGGAAGGAAAATTAGTGATCGTGCTAGTTCAAAGTCTGCAACTTGCCAACGTCGTAGATCTCGACGGGACAAGAGATCAACGATTGTGATTCAAAGGAGCTTCAGGGGAGAAATTTCATGATTGCGGGGACAAATCCCTTCGATAAAGGATGAGCACATTGGAAACCCACAATTTCTATGAACTGTCGATCATCGAAAAATCGGTTACGATCATATCGTGACCATGAAAACCCTGAGGGTGATAACAAATCCTGTGATTGTTTGAGCTTGAGACCAGTAAGGTCCCAAGGAGGTGATCCAGCTAGAGAACAAATTTGAATGATCCTATACCGGGAGGTCAAAAAACCTCGAGGGATAGAATAAAAGAGGGGGGTCTATGTCAAGTGGTATCAGAGCCTAAAATAACTCAAATTTGTACTTTGTGAGGGAGGACCAGTCATCATAATGACACTGAGGAGATGTGTTGATCTTCCTGTAGTCAATCAAGTTGTCGAAATGGAAATGAGAGAGTTGTGTGCAAGGTTGGAAGCAATGGAAGCAGTGCAAAGAAGAGAACCTAATGCCAGAGACATCAGTGAAGAAGAAAGTGAGGAGACAGAATTTGAAGAAGCTGTAGGGGGAGATGTTGTCGAATAATGCTTACTGAAAGTTGTTGTGAAGTTAGGATCTATGGAAAATATATACATCCCAATGTATGAAGGAAATATATATGTTGAAGAGATACTTGACTGTATAAGGTCCATGGACAAGTATTTCAACTATGAAGAAGTCGACGAGGAAAAGAAGGTGAGACATGATGTCACCAGGCTGATAGGAGGAGCAAAGGAAAACAAAATATAAAGAGTTGGGATAGGATGATATCCAAACTGAAGGCTAAGTTCATGCCCAAGGATTATCAACTAAATCTATTCAGGACGATGCAGAACCGGAGACATAAAGGAATGATAGTGAAAGAGTACACAAAGGAGTTTTACAAGTTGAACATCAAGACTGGACAAAGGGAGAGGGATGAAGAGAAAGTTGTCTGGTACATAAATGGCACAAGATATGAGATCCATGATGAAATCACCATGATTTCTGTGAGGAAAGTAGAGGAGGCACATCAATATGCACTAAAATCATAAGAGAAGTTGGCTAGAAAACAGATCCAATGAGGCAAGGGTAGAAGCCTTAATAGAGGTAAGGGAGTTTCCCATGATAAGGCCGAGAATACCAAGAGTGAGAATGAGAAAAACCACAGTCACTCAGAAAGAGAAGGAATCTTTAGAGGGAGACAACCTGGTGGAATATATTCTTTTTCCAGAGAAAGAGGAAGAAACAAAGGAGGAGAGATAATATGTTATACATGTGGAAAACTAGGACATAAGTCTTGGGAATGTCCAGAGAGAAAGAAATAAAGAGGAAGTGAATCTCACATTTACGAAGCATATAAAAGGAATGTTGACGCAGAAGGTGCAGAGGATGGAAAATATATGATGTTACAAAAGTCTCTCTTGAAGCCAGAACCAGAGGTTGAAAAACCAATGTAGAGGAACAGTTTATTCAGGACAACTTGGAAGACTAAAGACAGAGTATGCAAGGTGATAATTGACAGTGGGAGAAATGACAATGTAGTATCCTCAGATATGGTGGAGAAATTGGAGTTGGATACAAATGCACATCCAAATCCCTACAAGGTCTCATGGTTGCAAAAAGCACACCGGGTAATGGTAACTAGACAATGCCTTGTTGAAATTAAAACAGGTGCATATAGAGATGAGATTCTATGTGATGTAATCCACATGGATGTATGTCGTGTTTTTTTGGGAAGACCATGAAATTTTGACATGAATGTCATTCATGATGGGAGAAAGAACACTTACACTTTGGAAAAGAATGGTAGGACACACATGTTACTGCCAATAGAGGAGAAGAAAGTGAAGGAAGAAGCCAACACAAGCATACTTATCACAAGTGGGAAGGAAATCCTGAGTGAATCTAATAAGGAACAATAGATTCAATTTTTTGTGGTGAGGAAACCTAAAGTTGTCCTTACAAGTACTTTTATGGATGATTTTCCCGAGGAAGTTGAGGAATTGTTAGAAAGTTTTTCTGACATTATAGTGGATGAGTTGCCAAGATCATTTCCACCTATCAGAAGTATTAGTCATCACATTGACTTGATACCAGGAGAAATCCTACCAAACAAATCAATGTATAGAGTGACACCTCAAGAGAATGAGGAGGTAAAAAGATAGGTTCAAGATCTGTTAGACAAAGGATTGGTCAGAGAAATCTTAAGTCCATGTGCAGTGCCAACTGTGTTGAGTCCAAAGAAATATGGAGGATGGGGAATGTGTACAGACTCAATATCCATAAACAAGATCACCATCATGTATAGATTTCATTTTCCTAGGATGGATGACTTAATTGATTTTTTAAGTGGAGCAACATTTTTTTCAAAGATATATTTGAAAAGTGGATATCACCAGATAAGAATGAGAGAAGGTGATGAGTGGAAGAAAACCTTTAAGACAAATGAGGGCTTGTATGAGTGTCTTGTTATGCCATTTGTCTTAACAAATTCCCCAAGTACTTTTATGAGACTAATGAATGAAGTATTGAAGGATTTCATTGGTAAGTTTGTGATTTTATATCTTGATGATATAGTAGTCTTTAGCAAAACTGAGGAAGAGCATTTGAGACATCTGACATCAGTGATGAGGACACTACAACAAGAGAATTTGTTGATAAATCTGAAGAAATCCTCTTTTAGGAAGACAAAACTCATTTTTCTTGGTTTTTGTGATCTCTTCAAATGAATTGAAGATGGATCCCGAGAAGGTCAGAGCAATCAAAGAATGGCCATCAGCAAGGAGTATGTTTGAAGTGAGAAGCTTCCATGGATTAGCCAGTTTCTATAGGAAGTTAATTAGAAATTTCAGTGGAATTTGTACACCAATGATGGATACAGTGAAGAAGAGACACAAGTATTTTAAATGGACATAAGAATATAAGAATATTTTCAATATATTGAAGGAGAAGATAACAGAACGACCAATTATGGTCTTGCCAAATTTTGGGAAAACATTTCAAGTGATATGTGATGCAAGTGGAGTTGTAATTGGAGAAGTCTTGAGAAAAGACAATAGGCCTATTTCATATTTCAACGAGAATTTGACTGAGACTAAGGGAAAGTACTCAACATATGACAAGGAATTTTATGCCATAATTCAAGACTTGAAGAAATGGAGGCACTACCTTGTTCCAAAGGATTTTTTCTTGTATAGAGATAACCAAGAATTACAATTCATAACCAGAGAGGAGAAGTTAAACCAAATACATGCTAAGTGGAAAGCGTTTATGAAAAATTTCAATTTTTTCATTAAACATATTTCTGGTAATGCTAACAAAGTTGTTGATGCGTTGAGTAGGAGATGTCTGATTCTGCGGGAATTTCAAGTCAATACCTTGGGTTTTGAACACCTTAAGGATATGTATTGTGATGATCTAGATTTGAAAGAAGAATGTGAAGCATGTATAAACCATGTGCTAAGAGACAAAATTCAGTGGACAGAGTACATGATTCAAGATGGATTGTTTTTTAAAGGTTGTCAATTGTGCATACCAAGGTGCTTAATGAGGGAAATTTTGCTGAAGGAAAAACACAGTGGAGGTATAGTAGGACATTTTGGCCATGACAAGATGTTTGCACAATTGAACATATCATACTATTGGCCAGGTATGAGAGAAAAGGTGAAATTTTTTGAGAACACATGTAATATTTTCCAGTATACAAAAGGGAAGAAACATAACACTATATTGTATCATTCATTGCCCATTACAGATAGGCCTTGGGATCAAATAAGCATGGATTTTGTGTTGTGATTGCCAAGAACCCATAGGGGAAGTGATTCCATATTTGTCGTGGTTGATAGATTTTTGAATATGACACACTTTATCCCATGCCAAAAGACAAGTGATGCAACAACTGTTGTGAATTTGTTTTTCAAGGAAGTTGTGAGACTTCATGCATTGCCCAGGAGCATTGTCTAAGACAAAGATACTAAATTTATTTCTCATTTCTGGCGAACATTATGGAAGAAGTTGGGGAAATAATTATATTTTAGTTCGTCATATCACCCTCAAACAAATGGAAAAACTAAGGTGGTAAATTGGAGTTTACATAATTTATTGAGAAGTTTGGTCACTGAACATCACAACCAGTGGTATTAAATTCTGTCACAAGAAGAGTTTGCATATAATAACTCACCAAATAGAAGTATAGGAAAAATACCATTCCAGGTAGTCTATGGGATGATGCCAAGAGGAGTATCAGAGTTGAGAGACATGAGGCAGAGTGAATTTAGAAGTGTTGGAGCAGAAGATTTCATTGTAGAAATGCAGAAGCTTCATAATCATATCAAGGAGTAGTTACAGAACATAAATGCATAGTATAAACACAAAATTGATCAGCACAGATGAGAACTTCAATTTGGAGTAGGAGATCAATTTTTAGCACACTTGAGGAAGGAAAGGTTCCCAAGATTAACATATAATAAGATGAATTTGAAGAATATTGGACCATGCAAGATCCTGAGAAAATTTGGTAACAATGCTTATGAGCTAGAGCTTCGAGAGGATGTGGGAATATCACCCATATTCAACATCTCATACATGTATCCTTACAGGGAGGATGACACAGAGAGGTCAAAATATCAAGAGAAGATTTACTGGGAGAAGAAGATCCCTGTAGCAAAAAATCCGTAGATGGAGAAGATTGTTGATCAGAGGATTGGAAAGAAGACGAGGAGGGATACATACTTTCAATATTTGGTCAAGTGGAAGGCACACCTGATAGAAGATGTCAGTTGGGTAAGTGAAGATGATGTCCAAAAGCATGGAATGTCAGTGCAGGAGCTCATGGACAGGACTCTATGATTTTTTTGCCTACAGGAGTATGATGCATGAGCATCATCAGAAATCCACATGGGATGATAGCTCAATGCTTAGCATGCCTTTTCAGTAAAATTTTAAATTTTGAAAGATGTAATTTCTCAAAGGACTTTTGAGTAAAAGATGAATCATAGAATTTAATAGGACGAGGTTGAATGATCACATCAAAACCAGAAGATATCAGATCATCCTTTTCTTATTTGATTTTGATGTGGATCTGAAAAATCACCTTAAATTTTCTGTCATAGACGTTGATGTAATAGGACTTAGGTAGCCATAGAATTTAATTTCGATCAGGTAGGTAGTTGGAGGAAACCGAGAGGACCTCTTGTATAAGTAGGTGCATTGTATACCTAAATAAAGTTAGTTGCAGAGTAGGATATAGTTGTTATTGAATGTAATTTGTTTTCATGCTATAACCATTTCATGGTGGAATGAATATAACAAAGGGATATTGACTCAATGCATGGTGTTACTATTTATTATAGTTTCCTTGTTGTTTTATATTTTCATGAATGAATGAGTTATGTTATTGAAAGTATGAGACTGTGAATCGTTTGCATATGTTTCAATGGTTTCTCTTCCCTGAGTTTGTACAAGGTGTGCATGTAGTCTGCAAGGAGTACATTGACAGATTCTGTTTCAGCTCAGAAGCTCAAAAGAGATAGTGTGAAACTTCCATTGCAAAGAGTGAAAAATGGACTATTGTAAGGTGTACACAGTCTCCCGCAAGAAACCAAGTCATGCATAGTAATGTGTTGTGAGGAGCACACAGATTGTAAATTCGACTAAGTGTCAGAACCTTAAAGGAGTCAAAGGGTAAGAGAGATAAATCTAATGAGATATAGGGGGGAGAAAAAATTCAAAGGAAATGAAGTTATGAAGGTTTCACAAGCCATCGGCTAAGATCCATCCAGGAGGGACTGGGATCATTCTGGATCGTTGGAATTAGGATGAAGTGCACAAGGTTTAAGTTTCTATGTGCATGTAGGAGCGAGGATTCACTGAAGTCCTGAAGAGGCTAGGGACTGTCCATCATATAGATGGACGTGTGGTGGAAGATCTAAGTCTTCAGGTAGAAGAACGTCGGGAGGAAGCAAGTGTGGAGGTTTTGAAACTCCCAAAGCATGAATAGATGAAGTCACTCATAGTCGTTGAGTGTGAAGGAGGACACGCGTTGGTAGATTGTGAACTCCGAGTGAAATTATTCTGGGAGGAAACCAACATGGAAAGGTTGAGACTTTTGAAGGATGAAGTCCCGAAGTGGACTAGATTCGTTGATTCAAGGTGGATATGTGGTGCATGATCCAAATATTCACGTACATATTATTCCAGGGAAAAGCATAGGTCGAAAGTGTCGAACTCCCAAAGTGCAGAGTTCCGAAGTGAATCTCGATCGTTGATCTTGAAGAAGGCAGAGGACCGCTGATCTAGTTTTGGTTGAAAGTGCTGAATCTACAAAGTGCCAAGTGGTTAAGCCCTAGGTCATAGCCCAGAGTCATAGGAAAGGAAAGAGCTAGTGTCGGCTCGTTTTGGATTTTATAAAAGGTGCTAAGGAAGTAGGGTCACGGATAGTCATCGATCTCTGAACAGGAAATGGATGGTGAGGAATCATTGCAAGGAGAGGAAGGAAAATTAGCAGCCGTGCTAGTTCATAGTCCACAACTTGCCATTGTCATTGATCTCGACGAGACAAGAGATCAACAATAAAAATTTAAAGTAGTTTCGGGCGAGAAATTTCTCGATTGCAGGGACAGAGCCCTTAGATAAAGGATGAGCACATTGGAAGCCCACAATTTCTATGAACCGTCAATCGACAAAAAAATCGGTGACGATCAGATCGTGACCATGAAAACCCTGAGGGTGATAACAGAGCATGTGTTTGTTCGAGTTTGAGACCAGTAAGTTCCTAGGGATTTGATCCAGCTTGAGAACAGATTTGAACGATCCTAGACTTGGAGATTGAGCAACCTTGAGGAATAGAAGAAAAGGGGGGGGGGGTCTGCATCATTTATTATTTGAGGAAACTTTCCAGAAAGTGATCCGATTAAAACATGATACTTTATTATTACATGCTTTGATTTTTTAGTTAAAAATGATGTCATCATTGAGTATTGAAATTTTGGTATGTTAATTATATTGATGTATAGCATTGATATGTATTATGATTAGGTTTCATGAGTGTGCATGAGACATGACCGAATGAGGATATTGATGGAATCAATACAACGCCTTGGGCTCCAGATTGATTTAGGGAGTGGACTATTGACTTTGTTTATGAGAACTTGATTATATTACGCATGTGTTACTATGATAAATTCAGATATGGATTTTGTGTATGAAAGTTATTAATATTATTTTTTTCAGTGGATGTAGGCATGGTGATCCTTTCTAATCTGACTCACATATGGAGTAAATGGGTCATACACAATTATCATATAGATGAGGGAGTGGTGTGGAAACGTCAATTTCATAGCCTACTAGCACTTCAACCCTGACCTGATGTAAAGGTTAACGACTACCTTATTCCTGAGAAGTTTTTGATGTCGTGAGGGAAGACCGAGATAATTGCTCACGAGGATTTTTGAGGGGCGCATAATAAGGCAGATTATTTATTCCTCAATAATCCCTTAGTCTCACACAAGGTCAACAAGTGTATTATTGACACCCAAAGTGAGACAACTTCCAAACTAAGTCAGAATGGGGTCTGAAACTAATAAAAAATTAGAAGACCATAAAGAATAAAGCAAATACATGAAATTTATTAGAAAAGAGAATATAAATTTATATTAATTTATAAATCAGAATTATGATAAAATCTAAGTCAAAAAGTTTAAGCCTAAACAAATTAGTAATGGGTCAAGGAAAATTTAGAGTAATTAAAAACTTGTTAAGAGAATAAAAATTAAGACATGTGCACAATGTGTGCATGAAATTAATAAAATATATTTATGAAAAAGAAATCATTTCATGAGAGAATGGGTTGTCAACATAGAGTTAGAATCCTAAGTCATGTAGACTCTAAATCCTAACTAAGAGAATATTTTTAATCAAATTCTACTCCAGGTGGATATTGGTGGCCACCCACCTATTCCACTTGGACCCACACCATTATTTCCTTTAGTTTTTCAATTTCCTTAATTGTAGCACAATTTACTATTTTTAGTAGTTCTTTGGGTCCT
>JZKD02S2094669.1:38132-48967 GCA_000966675.3 Picea glauca
TGAGTGGTCCTGCCTCTATGCGCTAGCCAATGATGCTCCTCCATCATACTCCCCTTGACAAAAATTCATGGAATCCTGTCCATGATCTCCTCTACTAATTTTCCCTACTTCTGGATAACAACTTTGTTTTCCCTACTGGCATATTCTATTGGGTGTCCCTTCCATTTGACCAAATACTCAAAATAAGTCTTCCTCTTGGTCTTTTTGCCAATCCTCTGATCAAAAATTTTCTCCATATACGGCTTTTCTGCCACAAGCATTTGTTTCTCCCACTAAATCTTTCCTTGATCTTCTGACTCTTCTACGCCATCTTTCTTGTAAGGGTACAAGTTGAAACATTGAATATGTGTGAAATTCCCACACCATCTGGCAATTCAATCTCGTAGGAGTTTGCATCAAACTTCCTCAAGATCTTACAGGGTCCTATCTTCTTCATCATCAATTTGTTATATGTTCCCCTAGGGAACCTTTCCTTCCTGAGATGTGCTAAAACCTGATCTCCCACTTCAAATTGAAGTTCCCTACGATGTTGATCAACTCTGTTCTTATATTTCTGGTTAGAACTATGTAATTGTTCTTTGATCTGACTATGGAGTGTTCGCATTTCAACAACAAAATCCTCTGCTCCAACACTTCTGATCTCTCCTTGTTCCAAGTCCCTTAAATCAAACAATCACCTGGGTTTCATTCCATAGAGTATTTGGAATTGACTCCTTCCAGTACTCCTATTTGGTGAGTCATTGCATGCAAATTCTACTTGTGGAAGAATCTAATCCCACTGGTTATGATGTTCAGTAACCAGGCTTATTAATAAGTTTCCCAAACTTCTATTTACCAACTTAATCTGCCCATCTGTCTGAGGGTGATAAGTTGAGTTGAAGGACAAATCTGTCCCCATATTCTTCCACAGTGTCCTCCAAAAGTGACCAACAAATTTTGTGTCTCTGTCTGAGACAATGCTCCTGGGTAGGCCGTGAAGTCTCACAACTTCTCTGAAAAACAGATTTGCAACATGTGTTGCATCACTGGTCTTCTGGCATGGGATGAAATGTGCCATCTTTGAAAATCTATCCATTGCCACAAATATGGAATCAAATCCTTTTTGCGTCCTTGGCAACCCCAACACAAAATCCATGCTTATTGCATCCCAAGGCCTCTCTAGTATTGGCAATGGTTGATACAATCCAGTGTTTTGTCTTTTCCCCTTTTCATGTTGACAGATTCTACATCTATTCACCAACTTTATCAAATATTTTCTCATACCTGGCCAATAGTACGAGTAGCTCAACTGTGCAAATGTTTTATCATGGCTGAAATGTCCAGCCAATCCTCCACTATGCTTCTCCTTCAGAAGATTGTCCCTCATTGAACATCTTGGTATGCACAATTGATTTCCTCTGAACAAAAATCCTTCTTGAACCATATACTCTGTCCATTGACTCCTATCTCTTAGTACAGGTCTTGAACATGCTTCATAGGCCTCCTTGAAATATGTATCATCACAATACATATCCTTAAGGTGTTCAAACCCCAAGGTCTTCACCTGGAATTCATACAGAATTAAACATCTTCTGCTTAACGCATCAAAAACCTTGTTAGTATTTCCAGAATATGTTTTATGACAAAAGTAAAATTTTGCATAAATTCAACCCATTTTGCATGTCTCTGATTCAGTTTTTCTTGTCGGGTTATGAATTGTAAAGCTTGGTTATTGTTGTACAAGACAAACTCTTGCGGGAAAAGATAATGCCTCCATTTCTTCAATGCTTGAATTATGGCATAGAACTCCTTATCATATGTGGAGTATTTCCTCTTAGTCTCATTCAGATTCTCACTGAAATAAGAAACAGGTCGATTGTCCTGACTCATAATTGCTCCTATTGCAACTCCACTTGCGTCACATCTTACCTGGAATGTCTTTTCAAAATTCAGTAAGACCAGAATTGGTCGTTCCATTATCTTCTCCTTTAGTATATTGAATCTCCTTTCGGTCTCCTCTTTACATTTAAAAGACTTGCGCCGCTTCTTCACTGTATCTATCATGGGTGCACAAATCCCACTGAAGTCTCTAATGAACTTTCTATAAAAACTTGCTAAACCATGAAAGCTCCTTACCTCGAACATGTTCCTTGGTGACGACCATTCTCTGATCACTTTCACATTCTCTGGATCCACCTTCAGTTCATTCGAAGAGATCACGAAACCCAAATAAATGAGTTATGTCTTCATAACAGAGGATTTATTCAAAATGATCAGCAACTTCTCCTATTGTGGCCTCCTCATTTCTAGCATTAGGTGTCTCAAATGCTCCTCTTTAGTCTTGCTAAAGATCAATATATCATCCAGATATACAACCACGAACTTGCCAATGAAATCTTTTAGAATTTCGTTCATCAGCCTCATAAAAGTGCTTGGGGCATTCGTTAAGCCAAATTGCATAACTAGCCACTCATACAGGCCTTCATTCGTCTTAAAGGTTGTTTTCCATTCATCACCTTCTCTCATCCTGATTTGGTGATATCCACTTTTCAGATCTGTCTTAGAAAATAAATTTGCTCCACTTAAACAATCCATTAAATCATCCATTCTTGGTGAGGGGAATCTGTACCTGATGGTGATCTTGTTGATGGATCTTGAGTCTATGCACATTCTCCATCCTCCATCTTTCTTTGGGCTTAACACAGTTGGTATTGCACATGGGCTCAAACTTTCTCTACTAATCCCTTATCCAACAACTCTTGGACTTGGTTGTTCACCTCCTCATTTTCTCGAGGTGTTAGTCTGTACCCTACCTTGTTTCCCAGGATTTTTCCTGGTATCAAGTCGATATGATGACTTATACTCCTGATGGGTGGAAATGAGTTTGGTAGCTCATCCACCACTATATTAACAAAATTATCCAGTAGCTTCTGAACTTCTTCAAGTAGATCATTCACTAATGTAATTGTAAAGATGACTCTAGGCTTCCTCACCACAACGAACTACATCTCCTCTTCTTCCTTGACTTCTTCCAGGAGTTCCTGAGAAGTATGCTTTTGCTGGCTTCCTCCTTTGCTCTCTTCTCCTCCATTGGCAACAACATATGCATCCTACCATTCTTCTCCAATGTATATGTATTCCGTCTTCCATCGTGAATGACATTTCTGTCAAAATTTCATGGTCTTCCCAACAGAATGTGGCATACATCCATGGGAATTACATCACATAAGATTTCATCTTTATATCCTCCTATTTTAATTTCAACCAGGCATTGTTTAGCGATCGTTACCTGGTGGCCCTTTTGCAGCCATGAGAATTTTTATGGCCTCAAATGTGTAGTTTTCTTTAGCTCAAATTTCTCCACCATCGTTGTGGATACTAGCTTTTTAGTACTCCCACTATCAATGATTACCTTGAATACTTTATCCTTAGTCTTGCAAGTCATCCTGAAGACATTGTTTCTCTGCACTGGCTTTTCAATTTCTGCCTCTGGTTTTAAGAGAACTTTTCTCAACATCAAGGATGCTCCATCCTCTGCTCCTTCTTCCTCAACATCTCTTTGTTGTGCTTCTGAAATGTGAGATTCTCCTCCTTCCTTCTTATTCTTGGGACACTCCCAAGACATGTGCCCTATCTTTCCACAGTTATAGTACCTTACTCCTCCTCTACCTCTTCCTCTAGAAGAGTTTCTTCCATCACTCTGTCTTCCTCATGAACTTCCTCCTTGTTCTGAGTGATTTTGTGGTTTCTCAGCCTCATCCTTAGACTGTTGTGCTCTATCATGGTTAAATCCCTTGCTTTTTCTTGGGATCGAGATTTTACCTCTTCCTCGCTGGTTCTGTTTTTGGCTAGCTTCTCATCTGCCTTCAGCACAAACTGATAAGCATCTTCCATAGTCCTTACTGACATCATGCTAAGCTCATCCTGGATCTCATATCTCAAGCCATTTATATATCTAGCCACTCTTTCTTCATCTCTCTCCCTTTGTCCAGTTCTTATGTTCAGCTACTAAAACTCCTCGGTGTACTCCTTGACTATCATCCCTTTTTGTCTTAGGTTTTGTAGCTTCCTAAACAGATTGATCTGGTAGTCTTTAGGTAGGAACTTAGCGTTCAGTTTGGCTACCATCCTGTCCTAAATATTTATCCTCTATTTTCCTTTACTTCTCCTCTCAGCCTACAGTTCATCCCACCACAGTGTTGCATGCCCTTTTAGCCGGGTGACTGCCTGCTTCACCTTCTTCTTTTCATTGACATCTTCATAGTCGAAGTGTTTGTCCATGGACCTTATCCATTCCAATAGTTCTTCAGCATCTAGATTTCCCTCATACATGGGGACCTCTATCTTAGCTCTACCTCCCAACCTGGCAACTGCTCTTAACAAAATTTCTTCTGCAGCATCCTCTCCTGTAGCTTCTTCAACCTCAACCTCTTCACTTTCTACATCACTGACATCCCCAACATCAGGTGCTCTTATCTGTGTTGCTTCCATTGTTTCGAATTGGGCGCAAATCTCTCCCATCTCCCTCTCTACAACACGGTTGGCTAAAGGCGGATCTCATCTTCTTGGCGGCATTATGTCGACTATCTGTCACACACACAGTACAGCTTCAAGTTCTCTGTCTCCTTCTTTTCCTCCTCCACTTGAAGTCTACAGACAAAAAACAGAGGCTCTGATACCACCTGATGCAGTCCCCCCCCTACTTCAGCAGGATTCTGCAACCTCTCAGTCTCCGAATCGTTATCTTCCCTGAGCTGAAATGGCCCTTCGGCTCCTATTGGAATCCTTTGGACGAATCCACGGGTTCCTTCATCCTCTGGTATAAGTCTTGAGAAAACATACGCGTGCCTCTTTCTTCGCGTTTCGGGGTTTTGTGATTTTGCGAGCCAAGAATCCACGTCTTCTAACTCTTGTTCTCTCGAACACCTAAACCCCAAAATGCTAAAATCTACTCATGACCACGTTCTTCCTTTCGGGATTTTAGAATTCATGATTTCGCGATTCCAACGATGGACGGTTCTTGGTCCTTCAACCTCCCGGGTCCTGAAATGCCGAGAAGGGCTTAACGGGCTTTGGCTCCTCCCTTAGCCTCCATCCAGGTGACCATAGCTCTGTGTCCACGTGCTTAACGTCAAATTTCTATTGACTTTCATGATTCAAGGAATCGCGATGCAAGCACTCCCCTGTTCTTTGTCTTTTGAAATCCCAGTTCACGAAATGATGAACTGGCTTGGCGTTCACTCTTTTGGGGTTTCGCAATTCCGGGAATCACGATGCAAGGGTCCCTCCTTTCCCCTTTTCAACCTTCGGTGGCCAAAATGACGAAATGGAAAAATGTCGAAATGTCTCGACGCTTGTTCCTTCGGGATTTCACGTTTCGCAAAATTAGGACATAAGGAGTATCCTTGTTCCTTGGAATCTTCATTCATTGAAAAGATGAAATGTCACAGCACCTTATCCTTTGGATTTTGTGAATCGCGACTTCGGGTTTCGTGATTTTGGGAAATCCAGTTACAAGGGATATCTCTGCCCCTTGGAACCCCTGGTGGCCGAAACGCCGAAATGTTGAAATATCCTAGCGTTCGATCAATGGCTCACAACAATCCCTGGGATCGACGGTTCCAGTTGAATCACGATTTCGTGATTTCATGGTTCAGGATTCTGAAAGACAAGAGTCTATGTCTTTCCAACTCGCGGTACCCGAAATCCTGAAATGGGTGTTGAGAAACTCTCGCTGCTAACCTCCTCGCAGCTCCACTTGATCCAACGACTTGTGGGGTTTCAGTGTTCATCCTCAAGGATTCTCCACCATTCGTTCAGATCTTTGAACTCCCCTCACCTACATCTATACAACATTAAATTCTGCGCTCCTTCTTCCAATTGGAAGATCCACGAGAACTTCCACAATGATCCAATGCTCGACGACGTTCTTCCTCCTGATATTTTTAATCAATTTTGACTTAGAAGATTTTCTAAGTCTACGATGACTTAGCCTTCGTTCCTTCTAGGGAATGAATTCCTGGTCTCGACAACACCTTTCAAAGTGTTATCCCTCTTGAGCTTTGTCTGGTTTAGACTTTGATCTCCCGTGCACTCCTTGCATCTAAGGGATTTAGATAACTTAGATCCACGATGTTCCTCTCTAGCTCGATGCACACCTTACAGATCTCCTAATGAAGAGCAACAAATGAATCTGGGAAAATTCACAGTTCCATCTACTTGTTCATGAAAACATAAAATAACAAGAAAATGCACACAGTCCAAACACCATACATTTGGGTCAATTTTCCATTCTATTATATTCACAAGTTCCCACTGGCTACGCAATAGATTCAAAATTACAGTCACTCAAAAGATTGATATCTCCTTCTAACTCACAGTTCTCTCTTACTGCTCGTTTCTCTCTGTATTCCAGCTCTCCCTAACTGGGTGTGTAAAATTCTACATAACTAAAAGATGTTTCTTGGGTTTCCCCTAGCTACTTGCCTACTCCAATATTCATCCTACGCTATCTTAGCTCAATCGCATTCCAGATCTGAACTAGAAACTCATGTTGTGTTTACAATTTTCAAAACGTGCCTCAAAGGGTAAAATTCGGCATTGGTTCAAGCGTGCCTCCAAAGGTGAATTCCAATGTTGAGTGAAGGCAGATTTCAAAATTGGTTGCAATTGTCAATGTTGAATTTCTGGAAGAACTCACACATGTTGAGTGGTCTTGCCTCTGCGTGCTTGCCAATGATGCTCCTGCATCATGTTGGTATGTATTGATGAGTCATAGTTGATGAGTAGTTGACACATGATTGGTACATACTTGGTACATGGTTGGATGCACTTGTTTATGGTACATGTTGATTACATGTTATTTGGTACAGGATGGTGCATGGTTGATGCACTTGTTTATGGTACAGGTTGATTACATGTTATTTGGTATAGGTTGGTGCATGGTTGACGCACTTGTTTATGGTACAGGTTGATTACAGGTTGATGCATGGTTCATATTTATTGGTTTACAACAGTATATCTTACAGTGACAGGTTGATAGTGGTTCCATCATTCTACTTCTACTTCAGGGTGGCAAGACGGGGTAATGACAGGTAGTTTTAGCCACCTTTCGGTTGTAGCCAGAGAACATAAGGGGTTGTAGCCTCTTTCTAGTTATATCCATAGAATTGGGGAGTTAGATCTTCCCTCAGGTTGTAGCTTGAGAAACTAGGGGGTTGGAGCCTCCTTCTAGTTGCAGCTGAAAAACAAAGGAAGTTGGTGCTTTCAATGAACATAATTCTTCAAGACATATAAGAAAAAGAATTTTGTAGTTTTCTCTTCATTTGGGTTTCCACGTAAAACACTGGTGTATTGTGTATGCATATGTTTGTTCATTTGTTCATTGCTTATTTACTCTGCAATTATTGGATGATAATGATTCATTGATATAACACTTGGATTATATGGTTAAAAAGGATTAAATTTCTCTATTACTGATTCACCCCCCCTCTCAGTAATCCAACATAATGCATATTGGGGAATGAAACCATTTATGATTCCTCTCACAGAGTTTTGGTTTTGAGTTATTCTCAGATCTTCAGGTTTACAATGTTTCACCATATTATCATGTTGTCGTTTGGAAAATTGAATCAGTTTGTAGTTATCACTGAGGAAGATTTAGAGGTCACACTGTTGATCTGATTATGAAGCGTGGAGTTCTGGAAAATGCTGGAAAGATTCGATTGTTAGTGAATGTTAGCAACATATGTCCCAACCAATCAGCTTACCTTCACAATGTTCTATTGGTTTCTTTATTGATAGTTCAACACCACCAACGATCTTCTGATAATAAATTCAAGGGGCAGTGTATCACTTATATGTGGCCTTACTTTATTGACATGTACAAAAACATGGGAGCCAGAAGAAGGCACAGATTCAACAATTGGTATCACTACAATATGTTTCTAGTCAACTCTTAGCTCGGGTATGTCATGAAAAATGATGTCACAAATGGAATTTGTTATGACCATAGTTACAAAATATTTACTTAGCTCACTCCCTCCTTTTCATTTTGAACATAGTATTATTTAGAAGCCTAGAGTTGGATGTTGGGATTCGACAATAACTTTTTTGTGTAAACATTATTAAACCTTTTTCTTTCACCATGAAATAATTAAATAAATATGAATTGTATATATTGAATGGTTATATATTAGTAAGTTAATCCCTCAATAATTATAATATAGGAGTCTGGGAACACTTCGTTGGAACACCTTGGTCATATCGAACTCTTAATTCTCCCTTCACGGATCACTAAGTTTGAACTATGTGGAAGGAGGTTGCCTACTTCAAACTCTTTACCTGTGCGGCTGAGGGATCATGTCAATGGTTCTAACAAAATCGCGGATAAGTGTTGAGTGTGTGTCCTCTAGGCTTGTCCAAGAATTCATATGACCAAGGTCTCAGAAACTTGAGTTAGTCCTGAAGGGAGCTAAGATTTTCTGGCTTCAGAAATCTGAGAGTTTGAAGCTCGGGGGTGATATGGCCTTACCACTACCAATACGACCGAAGGAAACTTGTTTTTATGATCACCCAAGAGGTTGATCGACATATGGCAATTTCCCCTAACTGTGATTGATGGACCTACCCCATTGTTAAATCCTGATCCATTTACTAGTCCCAAAGTAATGTGAGTTGTATAATCGAGAACTCTTGGGATCTTCCCTAACCATTGGATCTATGTCGCATCCAACTTGACGTTGACCATTTCATGAGAACAATGATGTCATGACACCAAATCCCACAAATGTTGAATTCATGAATTAACATGAACCATAGATCTCAGAATTCCATTGAGAACCCCTCTTGACCATCTAATCAATTAGTGGAGGGACTCGCGTATAGGACTTCTACGAAGTACAACTTTGGGAGAGAGGAGTTGTCAAAACTCCAAAAGCCTCAAATGTTGGAGCTCTGAATTAACATGAATCGTAGATCTAGGGACTCTTTGAGATCCTTCCTGGCCATTGGATCCATGTTGTGGTAAGTCTGGCCTTGACCACTCCAAGAGAAAGAAGGTGGTAAGCGGGCGGAACCTCCAAACTTTGAACTCACAAAGTGACAAGAGTCGTATATCTAAGGACACTGTGGGACCGTTCCTAATCGTTGGATCTAGACTATGGTTAGCCTGATGCTGACCACTCCAAGAGAAAAGAGGAAGTTGCATGATGGATCCCCTGAATGTCAAAGTTACGAAGTAACAAAGGTCATAGATGAATGGATCTACATCGACGCATCTCGATCGTAAGATCTTAGGGACTTGGAAGGTTATGAAGCGAGAGTGATGTGGCACCCTAACGTCATCCTGTGTAACTTGGATCCATGTTTTACATGTTGTGTGTCACCTTGATTCATACTTTTCACAGAACCTATGTTCCCATTAGAATGTGACACATGTCACCCTCTGATGGGGCCACATGTCATTTTTTTCTTACCGCATGTCACCCCCCTTGGCACATATTCGTTTGGCCTATCAGTGGGTGGTGTACTCGAGACCCACCTATCCTTGCCTCTACATTTAATATGCCACCACGTGCAAGGGTGGACCCTTTGGGAGTTTGATCTTTTAGAACTCTAGAGGATTAGGGAGTAGTGTCATAGATAAGCCGAAAGGACTGAAGGCCGGAGCCACGTGGCAATATTTCAGGCCCCTTCAAGAGTTTGGGATTATGGGGCTATGAAGGATATGCACGTAGAATGGAAAAATGGGCATTCAATGTCGAACGTTGAATTTCCCTTAATCTTATGTGTTAAATGAGGATAAAGCTCTGTCATTGGATTGGACAGTGGATGAACTTCCACCGTGGATGTAGGAATGCTAGGGAATCTCCAAGAGTTTTGGGAACTTGGGATGGTATGCATGAGATCGACCCATGTGGGCGCCACGTGGCCCTTGACTAATAACACTTGAAGAACTTTTGGAGGTCATAACTTGCAATCCAAAGCTTGGATTTGATCTTGGTAGAGGTTGTTAGAAAGTTACGATTGAATAGAAGAGAATGGAGACACCAAAAAGAGGATTCAATATGATTAAGGAAAGAAAAATATTGATGCCCCACCCCTAAAAAGGGTACTTAGGGGTCAAGTGTGTTACAATATAACTTAGTGTTTCCTTTGTGAAAAAGATAGGAATGTTGAACTGATGCTATTATTATATAGAAGAAAACTTAGAGTCATATTTGTTCTAAGGACATTGATAGCATATGATATTAAACTATAAAATATGTCCCTTCATAATAAGTATATATATAATTAGAGTATGCATTTATATTTTCCTTTTTTTTGTGTTGCAGATAGGGCAATTGTGAGAGAAACACAAAGGAAGGGGTTAAAAACAATTATGATTTATAATAGTAAAATATTTATCTGAAATCCATTTGACTAATTGTGATTGTGAGAAAAATGACTAATTGTGATTGTGAGAAAAACACAAAGGAAGGGATTAAAAACAATTATGATTTATAGTAGTAAAATATTTAAGTGAAATCCATTTATGACTACAACTAACATGTTCATATAAGAGAACTATAGGAGAAAGTACCATTTCTATGTCACAAAAGTGAGAGATTCTTTCATACCATAGTGTTTTTTTTTAATAATATTTTATAATGAAACAAAATTTTCAATAAAATAAATTAAAATCAAATTATTATTATTTGAATTAAATTTTAAATAATTTTTTTTTTATTATAAAATAAACCCCTCTCTCTCTCTTTATATATATATATATATATATATATATATATATATATATATTCAACATAACATTATTGTATATATAATTTGCAATATTTATCAATATTACACTTCATGTG
>JZKD02S2094680.1:7509-24426 GCA_000966675.3 Picea glauca
TATTGGCAAAGATACCAATAGAGGCCACTGGATCTTAAGGGGGAAACGAATCAATATGCCAAAATTTAAGCCAACTGACTTTCATAAAATGAGGCCTTCATTCACTCATGCCTGGATCCCTTATATAGCTCTCCACTCATTTAATTTAAGTGTCTTATTTTAGGCACACATTAGGTAAATTTTCCACTTATCACCTTATATACTTTTGATACAGATTACCACAAAACATAGAGGCAAAGCAATAATGCTAAGACTTGAAAGGGAGAAAAGAACAAAATAATAGCAATGAAATAATGCTTCTAGTCATGAAGGACGGAACAACAAATTTTAGAAGAGAATGATGGATGTACAAAACAAGTTTCAAATGGCCAAAAATTAAAGAAATGAAGATGTTGTTTCTGAACCTATAAAAATAAAAGATGATGAAACTAATCCGTCATAGACATCTGATTCAAGAGTACTCTTGCTGACAAATATTGATGAGTAATATATTACTGAAATGCATTCAATCAAATAATCTCTTGAGCCTCAACCCAAATTACTGAAGAACTTTCTAGTTTTGTGCATGAGCATATATCTGTCAGTTGGAAATTTCAGATTAGTATGTCATGAATATCACCACGATCAACTAAGAGGTTTTTCTGCATATTAGATTCTGAATACAACATTCTACTTAAAGAGAGAATGCCCCAAGTCCCTATTATGCTTCATGGAAGAAGCACCTCAAGGGGAGGACCATGTTATGCCCCTCCCGGTCATAACATTAATAGTTATATTTGTTACAATTACTAATATTTATTGAGTAATATTAGTTTTATTTTTAATGTGTCACCAAGTGGCAATCTGGGGAAAGCCAGGACAGAGGAACTTGTTTGTGTCCCAAAAAATAATAACTGTCACCTTTTGGTGGGGCATAGGCATCGCCTCAAATAATTAGCTATGCATTACTTAAAGGGATGCTACTGACCAAGGAGTTAGGAGTTTTGAATCTATAATGTACAAGTGACTCCATAGTCATAATCAAATTATGGGAAATAAACTTTAAGCAAGTGCAAGTTAAATTATGGAGACCACTATAACAATCACTCGCCTTGAGGAAGATTTCGAGCATGTGGAGTTCACCCACATGACAATAAATTTGAATGAAAAAGAGGGCATCTTTCTGACAAGAAATTTGAACTAAAAAGAGGGCATCTTGGTGAAGAGTGCGTTAAATTCGGCAGCATCGACATTCGTTCTCCAATGAGAGGCCATATGGGCCACCCTGAGGCTAGCCAAGGAGATTTGGAAAATCAACTAGTCTTGTGAGGTATTGACAAGGGGGAACGTACAACCTCTATGAGTCAAACCAAAAGTCAGGACAAACGAGATGCTATATGATCTTGTGAGTCAAGCTGTAAGTCTAATGCAAAAGTCAGGGAGAACGTACAATCTCTGTGAGCATAGACAATCTAGTGCAAAAGTCGGGGGGAACGTACAACCTCTGTGAGCATAGACAGACTAGTGCAAAAGTGAGGGGGAACGTACAATCTCTGTGAGCCTAGTCAAGCCTTGTGAGTCATGAGCAAAAGTTAGGTTGAACATAAAATTCCTATGAGCTAGAAACAAACAATCTTCCTTATATTGCAAATGATGTAAATGTATTGATCTAGTGCGTTGGCACATGTAACACTATCCAACATGAAGAAATTTGAATTGCCATGTATAAGAGTCAAGTTGAATGAGTTGTTAAACTCAATTTCTAAAAAGTCAAGTTGTAAAAGTCGAGTTGTATAAGTTGCATAAAGTTGCATAAGTTGTATAATTGCATAAAGTTGAGTTGTATAAGTTGCATAAAGTTGCATAAGTTGTGTAGTTGCATAAAGTTGCATAAGTTACATGTTGCATGCATGCATTGCTAAGTCAAGGGCGAGTTGAAACTGAAGTCTCAAGTCTAGTTCTAAATTCGAACTAAGTCCAAGATCTATTTATGAAGTGTAAAGTCGAGTTATGGAAAGCATGCATTCAAGCTTCTAATTCGAGCCCTCTTCTTTCACCTCTCCACACCTTTATAAACAGAGGTCGACCCTCATTCTTCATATCGTGTGTTGCAGCGTGAGGGTGAAAGAGTATAGGGCAGCAAGTGTGTTTATATTGTGCTGGTATATATCAGTATTAATAGGCAGCAAGTACCAGCATATATAGGTAACGAGTGGCAGCATATATATCAGTAAGAAGGCAGTAAGCAAGCAGCGTATATATCAGTCCAGAAAAGACACAGATTTAGCACTCAGGCAGCGCACAACTTCTTACTCAGTGTTGGTCTATAACAGAGGTAATTATCAGCAAAGTATCTCAGCATTCTACAGGTCACACAGTCTGGTCTAAGTCGTCTTGGCAAGCTCATTTAAGAGCAAAATTTCATGGTGGATATTTGTAAGTGATCATACATTATTAATGCAATAAAAGAAGATTGTTTGTTGGGTTTTTCTCCCTGCATAGGGTTTCCCCAGGGTACATGTGTTGTGATCTTGCATGCCAGTAAATTCTTATGATTATTGACGTTTTAGTTTATGAATGATATTAAGCTAAGTTCAAAGTATAGTCAGAATTTAAAGAATTACTTACAGTTTACAATCAAGCTCAAAATTTAACATGGTATCAAAGCTTAGGGTGTGAAACAGCTTGTTGAAGTGCAGCAACAGGTACACACAAAGATCCAAGCGAGCTTGATCAAGTTTCCAGTGTGAGGTCTATGACATCCTCCATTTCATTCAGGGCCGAAGATAGGCTCGAAGGAGCTTCCAACTTCAATGTGTGGAAGCTCAAGATAATGAATATCTTGCAGGAGCATGATCTTGAGCAGTATGTAACCATAGTGATAGAGGAACCCACCTCTAATGCAGGGAGTGCGGCATTCAAGAAGAGTCAAGCTAAGGCCAGTCGAATTATCTTTGATTTAGTCAAAGACAGTATAATGCCAACAATGATTTCATTAATGATTGCCAAGGACTGTATGGATACCTTGGTAAATCTGTATGAGAAACAGGCACCAAGTCAGAAGAGGACACTTAAGCACAAACTTAAGTATTTGAAGATGGAGAAAGGTGAATCAGTAGCATCTTTCTATTCCAGGCTAGCCCAGATCAGAGATCAGCTTTTGGTCACAGGTATCACAGTGGATGATGATGACTTAGTGCAGGCCATATTTGATGGTCTTCCTGTAGATTTTCTGAGGTCCTATGAGGCTGCCACCTAAGGTCTGTCCTGTTTTAGGACAGCAAACAGTCACCAAACTTTCTGCTCAATATTTTAATGGTTAAGTGCTCTTTTAAGGTGCCCTTGCAAGTGTATTATTTACTCAATGTTAGCACATGCATAATACATTAAAACACATAACACTACCTCTACATCTTTGAACTTTAAAATGTTGATCTACACTTCTAAGCATGCATAAATTTGACACATGTATTTTTGGTCAACATGACCTTGGATAAAATTCCCCCGGGGAAAAACCAGTTTGGGATATATGTCTATATAATGATGATCAAAGCATGAGATACAACAAGTAATACAATACAAAGGAACCTGTATACATAGCAAGCTTCTCACAAGCCTTGCCACAAAATCCAGTGGGATATGCGCCCAAACTCAGGTGCCCCCTCTCCCTTTGTTGCTCTCTCCATTGAAATGAAGCACTCTCCTTCCTCTTTGACTCAATGAAGAAATCCCTCCACAAGAATGTGCTCACCTGTGCTACCTCTCCACTGAACTGTCAAAAATGGCTTCCTCCAAGCGAAACTACTACCAGGTAGTTGTGCATCC
This sequence comes from Picea glauca, assembly GCA_000966675.3. Taxonomy (NCBI): domain Eukaryota; kingdom Viridiplantae; phylum Streptophyta; class Pinopsida; order Pinales; family Pinaceae; genus Picea; species Picea glauca. The sequence continues at coordinate 11,314 of JZKD02S2094680.1, forward strand.
ACTCCTATGGTGCGCCCTCCTCCTAGCAGATGTCATCACCATCAAATAACTCATGCCTAAGCTAGATGCCTCTCTCCATGGAAGCATGCGCCCAAGCTCTCCTCTCCCAATGCAATTGTTCTCATCCTCTTGCCCTTTCTCCTTCTCCTCAAGTGAACATAACAAGGAATAATGCCTCCTTTGCCCCTTGCGCCCTCCTTTAGGATGCATAAGGAAACCTAAAAGAATGGGTGGATGAGATCTCACATCTCATCTCTAATCAATGGTTGAGATCATCTCACATATATCTCAACTCAAAACCCAATTTCACTTAAGATTCCATAGTTCTCACTTTATGTTTATTAATTCACCCACTTTGTGAATTAATTGTCACTTTAGGCTAAAATGACCAAATTTCACTTTTGACTTAAATCTCCTAAGTCAAAGTGAAATTAGACACAAATTACATAGTACAAGGGTAATAGTCTCCCCCTTTGTGCTTAGAGACTCACAAGCACATGGGGACCACTTTCCAAGGTACCCAAATCTCAACACTTCCTTCTTCATGGGACACCTTCTTATCCAGTGTGAGTGGGAGAAAGATTCATCCCACGTTTAAGAGGTTATGGCATGATTGCCTCCAAGAGGAGAGTCACACTGCTACTAGGAGCAAGCAAACCAAAGAAGAGCATTCGGCATTAGCATCAAGATTGAAGGGAAAGAAGAAGGTCACTTTCCATAAAGGCTCTTAGAAGAAGTCAAACACCAAAGGTATGTTCAAAGGCAAAAGTATTGATACATCTAAGATTAAATGCTTTCGTTGCAATAAGTTGGGTCATTTTGCTAGAGACTTGTAATGTCCCCACTTTTGGCATCATTATATTACAAAGTGTTATGCTGACCAGAGTAGCCAGACAGGGGTGATAGCGAGTACAAAAGCTATTGAGGGGTTTTATTGGGCCCGACTTGCATCGCTCATCTTATTTCATCATCGTGATCCATTCCGCACAGCTTGGTTTTGGTTCCGTTGCATTCAGACAATTTCCATAATTTTGAGTTATTTTGGGCTATATGTTAATTAAATTCACTAAGGAGGTCATATTGGGCATAATACTTGGAGGAACCTCTTAGTGTAAGAGCTCATCGGAATCGGGAAGAATAGCACGACAGGATAGGATGATGAGATGTGACTTTCAGTGGCCAGAGAAGCCACAGGGAGAGATAAGTCACTTTTTAGAGATAAAATGATTAATTAATTAATTAATAATTAAATAAAGTAAAAATCACTTGGAGAGACAAGGTAAGCAAGGAGGATAAAAGAGAGATAGGGGCCTCTATTCTCTCATTATGTTGTTTATCAGTTTGATATCAGGCTTCTTGCTAGTGAGCCCATGCATTGGGGGTTTTGAGTGTTTTGACTTAACAAACCCTAGAGATCTGCTCGGTGGTGAAAGCTCCCACCCAACCTAGTCCAAGCTTGGTCACGGAGGTGAAAGATTCCTCCCTCACCATTCTACATCAGATCTGTCCAATCACAAGTGGATTCTACATCAGCTACAGGTATAGAAGAGAAGGGGTGCGCAGCTACAGGGGGTTTCCATTAAGAGAGCGCACCATCTTGAGAGGAGTAGCTCGATCTGGAGAGAGGAGGATTCTGGGAAAAGGAGCTTCTAGGTATTCTTGGTATGGCCTAGGGCGCCTTCTTTAGACTCTTCCGGAGGGTTTTTCTCTGTCACATTATTTATTGGAGCTTGGCACAAGCTAGAGAAGAAGAGGGCGCACTACAGATTGAGGATTCAGCCTTTTGGTGGGTCAGTTCTTCATTATTCAGTTTGATACCTTGCCAGGGGGTTTCCCTTGGCCCAATCTATAGTTTGGCACCTTTTTCAGGGGATTTGGCAGCCATTTTCTTGGAGGCCAAATTATTGGCTTGGTTCAGCTAGCAGGGCTCATCTGTTATTGGAGATAATGTGGTTTGGGGGTCTTCCGGATGAGCTACTGCTATGAGACTGCTCATACCTTCTTGCCATCACCTGATCTACCTTCTTACAGAGTTTAGCAGAGGTTTGAGGCCACCAGAGAGGAGGTCGTACCTTCCTTGGGCCATTCCAGTTAGGAAATGTGCATTGTGCCAGAGAGGGCATCACCTAGAGCAGAGGATATCCATTGATCTTCAGTGTTACTTGGTGTTCAACTTGTAGAGGCTTTTGGAAGCCTAGATCTTCTTCTATCTTGTGTCTTGGAAGCTTTATCAGCCCAACACTCTACTCACTTATATGTATTCCAAATCTGCACCATTTTTGTATGAGGTCAAAGATCTATTATTAATAAATCAGATCTGAGGTATTTATGGCTATTTCTTRTGTTGTTGATCTTGCATCTCGTTGAGTACATTCCATTGCTATATCTTCTTGATTATTGGTTGCAAACACACATTAAACCATCATATTAAAMCCTAGCGCAACTCATGAGACTTTAGTCTGCAAAGCGTTTTACGAAATGTCACAACCAAAAAACACATAAAAATCAATGAAAAACGCAATGTTCCTGGCATCTTGGGTTGGGAACATTACAGTGGTATCAAAGCATTGATCCTCCCAGCCAGTGGGGATTAGCGCATGCATACAGAGCGAAGATTTCTCTCAGCCTAAGGGGTCTTCCATAAGGAGAGATGGATATGTGGGACTTTGCTAGAAGGATTGTTGATTGTGAGAGGGAATATCAAACCATCAATGAGATTCTCCAACAGTTTGTGTCCATAATAAATCCTAGTTGGAGCAAAGATGAAGTTACACATTGGGTCGGCGTAGCAGAGGAAAACAGAGCCAGAGCAGCTAGATTGATTAACCCTACACCCATTAGGAGCAGGGAACTTTGCTGCAGTTGTAAAGAGCCTTGGGAGCCAGACCATAGATGCAGGGGTAAAGGAAAGGTGCACATTGTTGAGGTGCACTATGACAGTGAGGATGAGGAGTGGCGAGAGGATGCAACCATAGATGCCTATTTAGAGCAGTCCGATGAGGCTAGTGACTCTTGCACATTTGAGGGACAGTTGGATGGACAGGATGATAGCACATGTTCTTTATCTTCCACATCAGGCAGTGTTGAAGATTCAACACTTCAGCACAGTGATGATATGTGTGAGGATTCATAGGAGTTAGCACTAAGCCATGATGAGATTAGGAGGTCAGATGACCTACCCTTGGGAGTAGACATTGAGTCATGCGTGGAGGAGGATGAGCTTCCTATGATGACCGTGACACATTTGTCATCTTTCCAGACTCCTATGATAGCCACGACACATGAGGATATTAGTGGCATCTATGATATGGTGGAGGAGCCTTGTGTGAGGATTGTACATCAAGGGCATATGGATCTGCAGACCCAGGAGGAGAGACATGACTTGGAGACAGTAGACCTTACACATACCTATCAGCATGAGGAGATTGAGTCACCTCTTTTGGAGACTCCATTATTTGATCAAGTTATGGACACTGACAGTTTGATGGGACACTTACTTCCAGGACCAGCATACAGTAATGAGGATGCACTCCTTATTGGTCAGGATGACCATAGCACGTGTCTGGACACATCTGTATGGGATCCAGGCGCAGATGATAGTAGCAGGGTGAGTGCAAAAGAAGATACAGTTGCCCATACAGGATACACTGTGATTCGGATGGGGGTAGCAGTTGTGGATGGTGTGCAGTGGCATACAGGAGGACCCAGTAGCACAGTGGACAGTGGGCAGTTCAGTGCCTTATCTTTTGAGGAGAGTGTTGTTGAGGATTCCATGGTTGACACTAGCAGTGAGGGGCGTGAGGTAGCACCTAAGTAGGACTGTGATCAGGAGTCACGATACTTGGCAGGATAGTTGAGAGTCAATGAAGACATGATCATGGCAGCCACTAGACGTATTGATGACACACATGCATTGGTGGCAGATCGTTGTTGGAGGGCATCAATGGCACATGTTAGTTCAGATGAGGGATTTGTCATGGATGACTTTCATACTTTCAGGGAGAGGATGACTATGATGAGGGCCGACTACCGACAGTTGTTGATGGACAGAGATTACCTATTGGAGGTTGGCGAGATGTATCACAGGGCCCTGGCGGATCAGGAGTGGGAGGTGGACCAACTCACTCATGAGTTGGTGAGCACACGAGGATTCTTGGAAGGCACACAAACAGCCCTTCAAGAATCAGAGTCCAGATTGGAGGAGCTCCTTGAGGAGACTGGTCAGAGATACACCATATCTATCTCGATAAAGAGACAGATATGTTCCTCAGTTACATTGTTGGAGGATGTCTAGATGTCACAGGGGCCACCATTCATGGGTAGTTCCAAGACAATTGGTCATACTCACACACAGGAGGATTCCAGAGCCAAGGGCATTTACGAGGACACTTTCATTTATGCTCCAGGATTGGTTGATATCCACACAGAGGAGGATCTGGCAGTACACCTTGGGCATATGATGATGAGAGAGATGTATAGTGGGATTCAGGGGGATGCATGGGATTGCATGGAGGAGACACACTTAGTGTAGCATGGAGATGCCCCTCCTTTGCAACAGCACATAGTTCTAAGAGATCACCTTCACAGTAGCAACAACTATAGGGGTGATGATGGTTGGAGAGTGATTGACCAGCATTTTGTGGAGTTACCCATGGTTGTACCTGATGATTGGGGTTCAGTGATGACTACAGGCGAGCATTTACCATGGGTACCGGTGGACGAGCTTTTGGTTGAATCCTTGGGATTGACCAAAGCATATGATACCTTCCAGTCCTACAGTTGGTTACAGATGTTTCTGTTATCTTTCCCCGACACTTTCGTCATTGACAACAGCATAGGGGGAGATAGATAGTGGCAGGGGACATGGAGAGTTGATAGGTCAGGACCACCTGACAAGAGTGCTTTTATTGCATACAGCTAGATAAGGGTGGATCATCAGAGACAGAGAGTTGAGACCTTGGGCGTGATGGTGAGCATCTTAGGCCATGGGACAGCAGATATCTCAGAGGGCAACACGGATTCATATTCTCATGGGGATGAGCATGGAGGGCTTCCGAAAGTTATCAGTATGACACATGAGCAGTTAGTGGGGATTGGAAGTGATAAACTTCCAAGTTTTCCATGGGATCCAGGAGTCCATTTGGTTAGTAGGTTGTTTCACTTTATGATGGCCCAGGTTGAGCCAGAAAGTAACATACTTCACTCTTGGATGGTTTTGAGAGGGCTTTCAAGGGCTTGTCCTATGGGGCGAGACAGGTTATCCCTATTGATACTCATGATCAAGAATGGAGATGGTTGGGCAAATGTTACTTCCACACAGATACTTTTATAGGTGCAACTTCTTGACAGCAGGTCCGATTTTCACAGGTATTCCAGCATGAGGACCCGAGAGTGGGGGATCTAGTATGTATATTGTGAGTAGACAGTCATGATCAGAGAAGTGCAACATCGGCGTGGTGATCCTGGGCAGAGACTAGCATGGGACCCGGAGATTGCAAGGATGAGCATTTCATCGACTGACAGAGGCGAGTGGATCCCTACATGGGAAAGTCACTTTGACTTTCCATTGAGCTTCAGTATTGAGGGGAGCACGTCACTTGAGGGTGATTCGTTGAGGTCTTGTAGTACCTCACTATGGYAGCAGCATGTTTTCAGTTGGTGGAGATCRTGTTGGTCTTGGTATGGACTTGGAGGATAGACTCATTCCCAGTTGAGACCATGTGTCATTTGCAGGAGACTCATGGTSTTGATATGTTACAGGATTTCGCCTCACGGGGTATTGYAGTTGACGTCTTGATATGGGATCCAGKGGGTGGAGTGCGTGATAGTTCAGCTTTGGATGGAGCCTACTTTGTGTCCCACARGTGGACATGGGACCCCRGTATTATATGTGGATTGACTCAATTATTGCTTGAGGACAAGCAATTTTCTAGCAGGGAGGACTGTAATGTCCCCACTTTTGGACATCATTATATTACAGAGTGTTATGCTGACCAGCGTAGCCAAACGGGGGTGATAGCGAGTACAGGACCTATTGAGGGGTTTTATTGGGCCCGACTTGCATCACTCATCTTATTTCATCATCATGATCCATTTCTCACAGCTTGGCTTTGGTTTCGTTGCATTCCGACAATTTCCGTAATTTTGAGTTATTTTGGGTTATATGTTAATTAAATTCACTAAGGAGGTCATATTGGGCATAATACTTGGAGGAACCTCTTAGTGTAATAGCTCATCGGAATCGGAAGGAATAGCACTATAGGATAGGATGATGAGAAGTGACTTTCAGTGGCCAGAGAAGCCACAAGGAGGGATAAGCCACTTTTTAGACGTAAAATGGTTAATTAATTAATTAAAATGATTTAATTAATTAATTAATAATTAAATAAAGTAAAAGTCACTTGGAGAGACAATGTGAGCAGGGAGGATAAAAGAGAGATAGGGGACTCTATTCTCTCATTATGTTGTTTATCAGTTTGATATCTGGCTTCTTGCTAGTGAGCCCATGCATTGGGGAGTTTTGAGGGTTTTGACTTAACAAACCCTAGAGATCAGCTCGGTGGTGAAAGATCCCACCCAACCTGGTCCAAGCTTGGTCACAGAGGTGAAAGATTCCTCCCTCACCATTCTACATCAAATATATCCAGTCACAGGTGGATTCTGCATCAGCTACAGGTACAGAAGAGAAGGGGTGCGCAGCTACAGGGGATTTCCATCAGGAGGGCACACCATCTTGAGAGGAGTAGCTCGATCTGGAGAGAGGAGGAGGATTCTGGGAAAAGGAGCTTCTAGGTATTCTTGGTATGGCCTAGGGTGCCTTCTTTAGACTCTTCCGAAGGGTTTTTATCTGTCAGATTATTTATTGGAGCTTGGCACAAGCTGGAGAAGAGGAGGGCGCACTACATATTGAGGATTCGGCCTTTTGATGGGTCAGTTCTTCATTATTCAGTTTGAGACCTTGCCAGGGGGTTTCCCTTGGCCCAATCTACAGTTTGGCACATTTTTCAGGGGATTTGGGAGCCATATTCTTGGAGGCCGAATTATTGGCTTGGTTCAACTAGGAGGGTGCATCTGTTATTGGAGATAATGTGGTTTGGGGGTCTTCCGGATGAGCTACTGCTCTAAGATTGCTCATACCTTCTTGCCATCCCCTGATCTATCTTCTTACAGAGTTTAGCAGAGGTTTGGGGCCATCAGAGAGGAGGTCGTACCTATTAATATAATGGTAGCTGCGGGAGGTATTTACCTCCACGTGTGAACCTGATGAGAATAGAAGACTCCAAGAAGCAAGAGAAACCCTAATGAGTTGGCTAATAACCCTAGAAGCCTTGTCGGCTCAAGAAGATAATTTATATTAGGTTATTAGCCTCCAAGAGAAGAAGTCGGCCAGAAATAATAATAATATACTGAACAGACACATATCCAGAAGGAGAAGTCGGCCCCAGCAAATCTGGCAAAACCAATATAAATACAGGGCGCCAGTTCTCATTTGACAGCATCTCAGAATTGCAGTTCCCAATTTGGTGCGCACTGCAGCTCCAGTTTGGTGCGCACGTGTGGAGGAGGACTGCAGGTGTAGCTGCAGCAGCAGCTAGTTTCAGTGTTAACTTGGACTATCTATTGGCGAGGGTTTGGACTATTTGATCAACTTTTTGTGATGCACTGTCCTTAGGGAAAGGTGCGCTACCCTTTGTTTGGCTATCTAGCCTAGGGTTTGCTTCCGGAGGAATTCTCAGTCAAGGTTAAGGTGCTCAGAGGGAGGCTTCGGCCTATCGTTGGGTGACGAGGGTATCGCCAATGGTAAAACGAGCACACCATCTTCTATATTCTAACAGTACCTTCCTTGGGCTATTCCAGTTAGGAAATGCACATTGTGCCAGAGAGGGCATCACCTACACCAAAGCATATCCATTGACCTTCAGTGTTATTTGGTGTTCATCTTATAGAGGCTTTTGGAAGCCTAGATCTTCTTCTATCTTGTGTCTTGGAGGCTTTATCAGCCCAACACTCTATTCACTTATATGTGTATTCCAGATCTGCACCATTTTTGTATGAGGTTAGAGATCTATTATTAATAAATCAGATCTGAGATATTTATCGATATTTCTTGTGTTGTTGATCTTGCATCTCGTTGATTACATTCCATTGCTATATCTTCTTAATTATTGGCTGTAAACACACATTAAACCATCATATTAAACCCTGGCGCAACTCGTGAGACTTAAGTTTGCAAAGTGTTTTACGAAATGCCACAACTAAAAAACACATAAAAATCAATGAAAAAGGCAATGTTCCTAGCATGTTGGGTTGGGAACATTACAAGACTGTTGGTATAGGAAAAAAAATCCAAGGAAAGGGAAACATCATGCCTCAATTGTTGAGGATGATGAATCCAAAAGAAATCAGAAAAGTGTTTCTAATGAAAGAGAAAATAGAAAAGAATATTACATGGTTTCTGCTTTATCTAGTACAGTTATAACAGGGCCGAAAACTTGGTWAGTAGACAGTGGTGCATCAAAGCACATGACAGGGTACAAGGAGATCCTCTCAGATTTCAAGACAAAATCTTTTGCAGAGCAGGTTGAGCTTGGGGATGACAAATGTTACAAGATAGAGAGAGTAGGCTCTATCTCCTTCAAATTGGAATCTAGAACTAGGCTTCATGTTGAAGAAGTATTATATGATCCAGCGCACAGGAATAATCTACTATCAGTTGCAATCCTTGAAAACAAGGGATATTGGGTGACCTTCAAGGACAGGAAGGCACTTTTGTGGGCTAAAGGTAGCCACTTGAGTACAGCAGAACGTATGGGGACTCGCAGAGGAGGACTGTAAGTTGTGACAGGACAATTAGTTCAGGCATTAGCTCATGATGCAACTAGCTCCAGTGAGTTGTGGCACAGAAGAATTGGACATCTTCATTACAAAGCACCTCAAGACCTGCAGAATATGGTATGTGGCATGCCCTCTATTTCTCTTAGTAAAAATGAAATTTGTAAAGAATGCATGCTAGGTAAAAATATAAAGAAAGCATTTCCTAGCAGTGACAGCAGAGCTCAGGGCATCTTAGATCTAGTTCATTCTGATGTATGTGGTCCCATGTCATCTCCCTCACTCAGTGGTTGTTTGTATTATGTCATTTTTATTGATAATTACTCAAGAAAATGTTGGATCTATTTCCTTAAAGCGAAAAGTGACACATTTGATAAGTTCAAAAAGTATAAAGCCTTTATTGAAAAACAGACAGAGAAACACATCAGAACCCTTAGAACAGACAATGGAGGAGAGTTTGAATCTCTCCAGTTTAAGGATTTCTGCAAGGAAGCAGGAATCAAGAGACAGTTGGTCGTGCCATATAACCCTCAGCAAAATGGTGTTGCTGAGAGGAAAAACAGGACAAATTGTGAGGCAGCGAAAGCCATGATGTTTGACCAGGATCTGTCAAATTCTTTATGGGTAGAAGCTACCTCCACTGCCGTGTATATTCAGAACAGGTGTCCACATGCTATCTTGAGGGATGAGACTCCTGAAGAAGTCTTCTCAGGGATCAAACCTGAAGTAGGGCATGTAAGGATATTTGGATGTCCTGTATATATTCATGTCCCTAAGGAGAAGAGGACAAAGATGGAACCCTCGGGAAAGAAAGAGGTTTTTGTGGGGTACGTCGAGAACTTCAAGGCTTACAGGATTTATGTTCCAGGTCAGAGGCAGCTAGAGGTAAGCAGAGATGTGACTTTCCATGAGGAAGTTGCATTCAAGAAATCCAGAGAGCTTCAACAGGATTCAGAAGCAGTTCAGCCAGCTTCACCCTCTTCTGAAAATGAAAAATCGGATGATCAGAGGGAAGAAACTCAAGAAGGGCCAAGTGATGAGCCCCTAGAACCAACTGAAGGGTTGGAAAGAACTCTTGAAGAACCTCCAACCAAAAGGAAGCCAGGATGGCTTAAAGAAACAGTGCAGGAAGCAGAAAAGATAGTTGCTCCCAAAGGAACTTTCGTGGACAAAGTTTGTGTACTTTCGAGACAAGCTTGGTGTTGTTGAGAATGCCTCTCTTTCTTAGAGGGAGTGCTAAAATTAAGCAACTGCATGAGCCATTCTCCGGGAGGATGGCAAAGACCCTAGCTGAGCTCTAGGGCCCCCAGTACACTCCTGGGGTTCTTGGTCTGGGACCAGGCAATTATAGCCATGGCAAAAGACCCTAGTGAGGGCCCCGAGTGTATTGTCGGGGTTCTTGGTCAAGGACCAAGCAGTTTGATGATGTAAGTCCCTAGATGTGTTCTAGGGCCCTTGGATGTGTTCGAGGGAATCCTTGCTCGGTGCTTGGATTGATCCTTGGTTGTGTACCTTGGTGGATAAGACCCAAGTGGTGATCTAGAGCCCCCAGATATGTTCTAGGGTATCCTGGTCTGGGACCAGGCAGTTTCTTGGTTAAGTACCAAGACAAGATGAAGTGTGATCTTCTTCTCTCCTGGGATGGTCCATGAGATCTAGGAGCAGTTAAAAAGAAGGACATGATCACATCATTGACCTTCCTCTTATGCTAGAACGATAAAAGCTTATAAATTATCATGAGACTTATCTGGACATTTTTCCATTGAAGAAGAACCCCCCTTTGACTTTGTCTTTTTACTGTTGCATCCCCTTGCTTGAGCCACATCCTTCTTAATGTTTATGTGGTGTTGGTATTTTCTAGTCACCTTGACTTGTTAACATTCTAATTAATATTTTTATGATTAAAATATTGATTATTTTAATTTGTTTTATTGTTGGGTTTTAATTTAACCCTAAAGATAGGGTTTGTTTAATTAACCCTAACCTCTACCTAAACTATAAAAGGAGACCTCTCCCCCTCTCTCACTCACTCAATCATTCTTCCTCCATCTTTCACTTGGTCTGATTTTTTATGTGGCCTCTCCTTGTTTCAGTTCGATATTTTGCTGCGGCCTCCTTGGAAAGACTTTTGTTGGGTGCGGCCTCCTTGGACAGTCCTCTTGCTGGGGTGGGGCCTCCTTGGGACTTTCTCTCTTGTTGGTTTGGGGGTACGACTTCTCTCCTTGTTGTTGGTGTAGGGTGCGGCCACCTTGGATTTGCCTTCCTCCTATTGTTACAGTGGTGCGGCACTCCCTTGGAGCAGTCCCTTGCTAGTTCTTGGCTGCGACCCCCTCCTCTCCACTCTTCCTCACCCTACCGCTAATTCTGGTTGCAAATTGGGTTAGTTGTTTGGGGTTTTTACTGGTGTCGCCCTCCTTGATGCTAAGTGTTGTTGCTGCCACCTGTGTATGTTGTATATTCTCATTGCAAGTGCCATGTATAGGCTGCCCTACATTACATTTTTAATACCCTAATCAAGGTTTGTCAAGGCAGCCCTAAAATTTGCTACCTAAATCTACCTATTGTTGTAGCAGTCCCTCTTCTTGGACAAAATTTTGTTAGGGCTGCTTAGTGGCCTTTCTTTCAGCCTCTAGATTGGTCAATGGAGTTTTGATTCAGCCTTGTAATTGTTGAGTAGCATGCTAGTTGGTTTTTTGTTTTCTAATCAAAGTTCTTCTTGGCAAAACTGTTCACAAAGATCATGATGAGATCTACCCCTAAGGGTTTGATCCATGACCATTATAGCCTTTTCTGGGCATACAGAAAAGAGGACAACAACAAGCACATCAGGTAAATCTGTTCCTTGTTTTTGGCTAAGGTAATGTTTAGCTTTGTTTCTTGTTTTTGCTAATGTTCAAATCTGTCCTTTGTTTGTGTTAAGTTGATGTTCAGATATAGTTCACATCTATTTTCTTTAGTAACGTTCAGATCCATTATATTATTTATGTTACTAGTTTACATCAGAGATTTTTGAATACATTGTTGATCTAAAACAACTATGGTGAAGAAAAATTAAAAGGATATTTTTGTTTCTAGTTTGCCCTTGAATTTCTAACATGGTATCAAAGCTTAGGGCGTGAAAAGAGCTCAATTGTGGCAGACTTTTGAGCCTGCGTAGATCCACACCTAAGGGTTTGTTTTGCAGATCAGCAGTAAGCTTGTTCTATATCAGATCTTGTTTTCAATATGGCTTCATCTTCAGTCAAAGCAGAAGATAGGCTTGAAGGGGCTTCAAACTTCAATGCTTGGAAGGCTAGGGTTTTTAATATCCTAGAAGAAGGTGACTTGGATGAGTTGGTTACCAGGGTGATGGAAGAACCTACTTCAAATGCAGGAAGAGCATCCTATAAGAAGAGGTAGGCCAAAGCCAAGAGGGTCATTTTTGACTCAATTAAAGACAGCATGATGCCTCTTGTTGCTCATCTAAGGACAGCTAAGAAATGTTTTGATGCCCTAGCAAAACTATATGAAAAGAAGGCCCCAACTCAGAAGAGGATTTTGAAAAAACAACTACGTACATTAAAGATGGAAAAGGATGATGAGATCAGCTTGCAGCAATTGGAGTTGCAGTGGATGATGATGACCTTGTACAAACAGCAAGAGATGGTCTTTCTGACTCATGGGAGACATTTCTCTCATCAATCAATGGAAGAGAAGTTCAACCCAACTACGAGAGATTATGGCATGATTGCCTGGAAGAAGAGGATAGACTTAGAAACATAAATGAACCCTCAACGGTGAAAGACCATGCTCTTTCAGTCAAAGCCAAGAAATGGAAGAAGTTTCCTCAACACAAAGGCAAAGGTAAGAAACCCAAGGTAAGCACTCTCACTTTCACTCTCATTTGTCTAAAGTAAGATGCTTTAACTGTAAAAGGCTAGGTCATTATGCAAAAGACTGCAGGAACCCTCCTTCACAGCAAAAACGGAAAGGCAAGTTCCTTTCTTCAGTTGCAACTGAGGAAGAAGAGCCTCAAAGAAGGAGAACCAGATCTACTACTAAATAACAAGTACAACGCAAAGAAAGTCATCTTATTTCATCTCTCTCCGGTACTATCACCAAATTAGAAGAAGTTTGGTTAGTGGACAGCGGGGCCTCCAAGAACGTGACAGGCTTCAAACAGAACCTTGTAAACTATCGAGATAAGAAGTTCAATGTGAAAGTAGAATTGGGTGATGATAGCACCTATGCCATCAAAGGATTTGGATCAGCATCTTTTCAGCTTCAGTCAGGTAATGTATT
>JZKD02S2094691.1:7684-20398 GCA_000966675.3 Picea glauca
GTCAAATCCCTATCCAAAACTAAGAAGACTAGAATTTATCATCAAGGTCTTATTAAGATGTTAGTTCTACATGAAATCAGGAAGCAAGGGATTAGCTAGAAAATCCTCGTCACTCAACACCTTCCCATAGAAAACAAACCTGTAGAGGGAGCCTTGCCTACTCTAGATAAAGATAAGGAACCTCAAGAGAAAAAGGGCAAGAAATATAAGGTAACTGCATCATCCTCCAGAATAGTGATCCAAAAAGATACAACTAGTAAATAAGTAGGGCCCTCTTCCACAGTCGATAATATTTTTAAAAGTCAGGAATCAAAAGGTAAATACAAATTAGTGGAGGAGACCTCAATAGTAGCACTTGAGGAGAAGGGTCATAAGAAAAAAACTGTGAGGAAAGAGAAGAATAGCTTAGAAAATAAAGATGAACAGTCTATAGAAGAACCCCTTGTAACCATTCCACAAAGAGAAAAGAAGAAAAGGAAGCTTGTGAGCACCTCTGATCCATTACCCCCTTGTAAAAGAACCATAAGGAGCATGAAAAAGAAAGGAAAATCAATTTTCAGTCCTCATACACATGAGGACCCAATAGATATTACCTCCCCTTCTGAAGACCTATCAGTCCAGGATGACATCCATATCTTGATTGAGGAACACATTACTATTACTTTATGTGGGATGAGGGAGGAAGTGGAGGAAAGAGAATACATCCAACCAGAAACAATGGGGTCAACAAGGGCCTTAACAAAAGAACAAATGAAGAAAAATATTAGGAAGCTTCAAAAGAAAAACCAGGAAATCAAACAAGAAGTGAAGGAATACCAACTACTAGATAGGTATATCAAAAAGGGAAATGAGCAACTGAAGGCAACTAGCCAAAAACTTCAAGATGACCATGAAGAGACTTCTAATAAGATCAAAAAGGTACTAAGACTCTTACAATACATTAGGGTCATAAAAAGGGAGCTGAAAGCAGAAGCCTCAACCATCAACATCATTGATCCATGGAAGTAAAGAATTGAATCTCAAATTTTGAAAATTTTTGAGTTTGTTTCAGCTGCATGAGGACATGCAATGATTTTGGAATGGGGGAATGTTGAACCTCTAAATTGACATCCCCACTACCCTATTATACTCCTCATTTATACCTTTTTGGCCTACCTAAGCTTGGATAAATGAAAAAGAACACTACCATTATCCATTTATGAGGTCACAAGGTAAAGTATGATTGAATTCATGCATTTTGTGGTTTATTGAGCTAGGGGACTAAATGTTTCATGTACTAATGTTTTAAATTGCCACATGTAATCTTTGATCTCTAGATGAGTCCAACATTTATATATCATCTCAGCCATCCAGTACTTATGCGCCATATTGCCACTATTTGATACTGAACTGATACTGATACTGAACCATTCAGATCTGATACTGAACCATTCACTGTCGCAATTTGGTACCAATGGACGCAGAATGTTCTAGTCTGGTACCAACCACTTGAGTTTCATTCGGATCTGGTACCATTTACCAAATATCGCCTATCACGATCCGGTACCAATACATGAAGGAAAATATACCAACTTTAGCTCCAGAATGTGCCCAAGATAATTGTTGGATGTTTGTTGAATCATCAAAGCTCTAGCAAGACTATGTTAAGCTAGTTTATTTATTGCTTCATCCTCATACACTTCGTGTCATGAGGATGAAGATTAAAATATGTAACCGAATATATAAATTTGACAATTGACTGATCTACTAAAAATTTCACCTCCTTGTGTTTCACGACTAAGACTGTTTAAATAGTCATGGCAAGGATGGTGGAGGTAGTAGAGATAGCATAACACAGCATGTGAAGCAACGTTACATATTATAGAACATATTCAGAGTTGAATTTTAATATAAGGACGTCATTTATCTCCATGTCTTGATCGTTTATGAATGAATGTGAGTTGAGTTGTTATCATAGTTTAATTCTATGTTCTGAAGTTTGAGTAAGAGTAATGTGTGGATTGAAAGAAAGCTTATTGTAGACTCTAGTCGCTGACCTGTTGAAGCATCAAGGGCCCACCTCCAAACAAAGGTCAGCATCTTTGTAGATTAGTGTTAGCATTTGATTTCAGTAGCATAATTATGAGATTAGTTGAATCTTGATTCTTTCAGATGATAGCAGTATAGTTCAGTCTAGGATTTCGATTATATGATTGCTTAGAGATCTTTATTTTACTCTGTTTTTCATGAATTTGATTTTTCCTAATGGACATGTATGTTGACAGTAGTATTCAAACGTATTTGGAAAAGAACTAGTGGAGTTCACAATAGAATATTGTGAACCACAACATACCCAGTACATTGATTATTGAACTGCCCATGCTATGTCTTGATGATTGGTGTATGATTCCCTTTTCAGAGTGTGATTGCATGATTAGCTTTCTGGGTAAGATAGCAGAGTTAATCTATCAAAAGAGATCCATATCATACTTGCATGTGCCTTAATGGAGTAGATAGCCTCTCTTTGAAAGACAACCAAAGTGTGTTTTCATTTGCTAGTTTACCTTGTTTCCAACATGCATAATCTAGAATAGTTCTATACTCATGACATTAGAATTACCTTTCTTACTAGTGTCTTGTAACTCTGTTGATTACGAATCCCAAATTGATAATTAATGAGTGCATTATACTAAACATATAAGTAGCACAATAGTCTGCAGGAAATATAGAGGTTTTAGGGTCAAACTTGGGGAGAAGTTTCTTTGTATTCCTAGGTAGGTTATGCAACTGCTCTGGTATATCCAAGGCATCCCTGGTCAACCATGGTTGTTTTTTTTTTATGTGTGTTGTCTCCCCCTAGGATGTTTTCATTTTTACCCCCCATGTTATATGATTCTTCATCTGAAACCCAAGAATTAGATCCCTCTTCTTCAGACTCAGAATTATCATATTTGGAATGGGTACTTGCTGGTGGGGTGACAACTGGAATTTCAACAATAAAACTGAGAGGTTTTTCAATATATGTCAAAGAAAAATCTACTAGATCCTTAACTATGTGGATGAAAGTGTCATCTAGGGTATCAACAACCAGTCTTGTGGTTTTATTTCTATAAGGGAGAAATTGAGCTAATGATAATTCTATGATTTTCAAAGTGCAAGCTCTCGTAATCCTTTTGAAAGTGTTAACTGCTTTGTGATGGATTAAGTAGGGTATTTCTAGATGAAGGTATGTATATGTTTTAGTGTGAGGTGAGTTACTGGTAGTGGGAGTACCTTATTTATGAGGGTTATCATGAGAAGGACTAGGCATGCGTGTGGGATGTTTTGAATCTACAGGCTATTTGGGATATGTTTCTATTGTAATTAGAAATCTAACTAGTTATGCATATATTAGGCCCTCATTCTAGCACCATTTATGTTTGATGGGTATAAATTCCCTTTGGCTCAATAGTAGGGATCACACTCGAAGACATGGACCAATTAGAATATTCTTTGTTGGGAATGGTGTGATTCTTTTTATTAATGGCCCAGCATCCTTTTTGATGGGTTTTAAAAATTGTTGAGTTCCTCTCTTTTGTCATTTTATTGTTTTATGTTTAATTTATATCTACTATAGAAAACAAATAACTGAAATTGTTTGAGGAAGCATGTGCTAAGGATAACCTATGGAAAAAATAAATGAAAATAACCAAGAGCTTTGAGATCTCTAAGAAATAATTCTACTGAGAAATATTACTACATGATCACCTTCAAGAAATATAAAATGCAAAAAGATGAGACATTTTGTTCCCAAGAGATAACTCTTCAAAACAATGGTTGGAAATAATCTTTCAGTTGTAATTTGTTCTTATAAGTAATGATTCTATAGAAATATATAGCTAACAAGATACTCCTAAGAAAACATGTTAATTTTCCATCTATTCCATCAATTATTATAGAAATAATTCTACAATGATTAATGTATTAAATAACAAAAGCAAGATTACAAATAAGAAACTGAGAAACTAATTGATAAAGCAATACAAAAGATAACACCTAATGATTTATAGAATCACACGAGATAACTTAGCATAATTGAAATATTTACTAGATGCCTAACATATTAATTCAAAAGGCAGAGTAATCCATGAAAAATGAAATAATACACAAAAATTCAACAAACCAAGATGTCTTATGTTAGATTACTGACGGGGGAGTGAATTAGTAATAGAGATCTTTAATCCTTTTTAACCACAGTGTATAAGTGTTGTTAACTTTAAGATCAATTTACCAATATCATTCAACAAGTGTAGAATAAATGAACATGAACAATGAAAAATCACACACATACACAGTACACAATTATTTTTACGTGGAAACCCAATGTGGGAGAAAACCACATAATGTTTTTCTTATGTGTATTTAAAAATTGCATTCAATGGAAGCATCAACTTCCTTTGTTTTCCAGCTAGAACTAGAATGATGCTCCAAACCCCTATATTTTTCGGGCTACAACCTGAGGGAAGCTCCAACTCCCTAATTCTCTGGCTACAACCAAGGAGGATACAACCCCCTATGTTCTCTGAAAACAACCGGAAGGTGGCTACAACCACCTATCCTTGCCCTATCCAACTACCCTGAAATATAAGTGTCAAATAAATGATGAAACCACTACCACACTGTCACTGTGAGATATACCACTGTAAACCTATACCAATTTGTGCCAACAGCCTATAACCAACCTGTACCAATAGCCTATAATCAACCTACACCAACAAATACCAACAGGTATGTGACATGTATATGTTGCAACTCACATATGTATGTGAAATGTCCATACTACAACCTAAGTATGTACACCTTCAGAAAGATAGGGTTTTCACATTTATGAAACTTAGACACTTTGTTGCCTCTGTCACATCAACCTGTAACCTGTCACTGTGTCCAATATGTAGATGTTCCCTATGCATACATCTTCATACATATCCCTTAACCAAGTTCATATATGTCTCTCTAGTCATGTGTCATACATGTGTATACATTCACGATCAAGTGTAATAACCCTCACATGGACTAGACATCAAATCCTCACTAATATGTAGCCTCAAACTGCACCAACAACTTCACCAACACATCACAACCAAAAACCCTCAACCATGTACCAAGAAATACAAGATATGCCTCAAAACTTCAACCCAATAAGATGTAGCAATAATGAATACCAGACATACCAATGTTGTATTTCTGTAGATCTATCCCATATAATAAGTGACATACAACCAAAAACCTCTCTAGGGAAAAACCTCAAACTCCCATAACCATATCTCATGTAGAAAACAATACCCAAATATGCATAAGAATATGGAATACCTTTTGAACCTGTAGATAGATCTGTTGTACCTGATCACTGTAGACCTTCCTGGGAACTTTCTTTCATACTCTAAGAACCTAACACCCTCAACAAATCAATATTTCATGGATTTTCCCAACTGTATGTGACCTCCTCTTATTCAACCTGCATATGTATGCGCCCTCATTCATTGCAGTCGGAATATATTCGCGACTTCCTCCACTGCAACCCATGTACAATGCAAAAACTAAGTTTTTTTCAGTATTTATGCAACTCCGAAACTTTCTTCGTCAACCCTTCTTGCTACCTTAGACTTGTGTAACTTCAGATATATCAATGAGTACCTGCAATAAACCTTACAAAATAATATATATTCAATGTGCTCAATATGTGTTAATAGGAGACCATTGCTCTCTTATTTATACTCTCCATGTAGCTTCTTCAAAGGGTTACCTTCTAACTAACTTTACTCAACTTCCTTCTTTTAAAGATAACCCACTTCAAACTGCTTTGTCCACTTTCAACCACTTTATCCACAAATAGTAAACTCACCACTTCTAGTTGAAACTAATTTATTTTTAATTATTTTCTTTTTGCAACAACTTAACTCATGAYTAACTCCTAGTTACAACCACTTTGACTAGTAAACTTCTTCTAGAAATYTCTAGAATAAATTGACTTMTTTGACCTTCTAGGGGCTTCTAGATAACTCATGAGMATTCTCCAACTTCACATGACCATAAATCTMTAATCGTGAGGATTTATGTGATGTTCCACATATCATCGGAAAAGGCATGACATGTAATATCCATCTAGAATAGTCTTAGCTACAAATACACTGATCTTCATACCTTTATACCTCAACCAAACTTAAGTCCCTTAACCATATTGTTGGGGCTACCGAAATTTTCTACCCGACTTGCTCAAGGGTTGACATCAATGGAAACCAACCCAATTAATCAACATATTGACTCCAAATAGTTTTTGAAATGAGCCTTGAAATAKTCCTATGCTTACAATCCTCTTAAAATCCCTCCAGAGATAAAAAAATCTCTTGAAAATAGTTCCAAAGATCAAAGACCCTTYACTAAGAGGTCGATCTCTTTATTTATAAGATAAAAACTAATTTAATTTTGGAAAAAAAATAAAATTTACTTTATTAAAAGTCACATGATCTCCTCATGTAATTTTCATCTTCAATGAAAAAAATTCTTGATAAATTTTCCATGCAAAAAATCATGCATTTAACTACATATCCAATTAACTACAGACCTCAACTCATGCATGCTCAACCTCATAAATATTTCATTGATTAAATACCTCAATATTTGATACAGTAAACTCCAGCTGAGTTGTTATTCAATCTTCAATAACCATCCACTTCTAAAATTAGAATCTTCATGGACCCAATTGACAATTCTTTCAACTCTGTTCTCATGCTTGTGTTTGCCAGCTGCCGAAAATTTACCAGTTTGCAACATGCAACATTGAAATTATTCTCGCCATGCTATATGATTCCCCTTGCATGTAAATGGATCATAAAAAATGTATATTAGGAATAAAAACATTTTTTGTAACAAATTTATCAGATAAAACAATTTATTGATCTTAAAATGAATTATTCAAGTCAATTCCCTGAGCTTGATTTCCTTTATTTTGTAAACCTAAAAAAACATGAGACAAATCAATAAAAACATCTAAAACAAAAGTTGTATATCTTGATGATACCTTTCCAGTGATATATGGAATTCTCAAAACAGGGATCAAAATCAAAATAAATCATGAAAATACCATAAGAATTTTACATGTCATAGCTTTATTTCAAAAATAGTAAACCAACAATGCATAAAAATCTTATAACTATGGAGTTGTATAGCTTGGTGATACCTTTCCAATGGTATAAGAGATGCCTGAAATGAATTTTGAGATAAAAATTTATCACAAAAATATAAATTGGGTTCTTCTCTCATCGACAATTTTTAGAACGTTTTCTGTGCTCAAGAAAAACATGGCATTTTTTAGCACAACTCATGTGGGAGGACCATTTTTCAGGGTCTGTTCTTTCTTGTGATTGGATGGCTCTGATTTATGCTATGAATAAGGGTTCATCGACATCGACAATTATACATGATCTGTTAAGTGTTAAAGTGATATGGGTTGATGACAATAGTCGATTAACAATCGATAGAATGTGTGCACACAACAATTATAAGACTTTAAATATCATGTTGATTCTAGATGATTTCATCATCATCAATGTAACTCCATATCTCCCAACCTAAAATACTTAATCAAAAACTATGAATGTTGATGATTGTCGAAACATTTGTACCATGATGACATGTCAGGTGATGTGATAGTTGACATGGCAAGAATAATTATAGAAGATGACATGGATGGATAATAGGAAGCACAATTAATGATGTGTAATGATAATGTGTCATTTTATGGTTGATGACTTGAACATGATGATGTGTACCTATATGATGACATGGAAGTGTGATGTGTCATGTTGACATGTAAAAGGAGTGTAGATGGTCATGTGTCACTTATATGGCTGGAAACATGGAAAGTTGATGTGGTAGGTGATGTGGACCATGTATGGCCATCAAAACAAACTGAACTTACAAGAAACGTTTTGATGGTCAAGATTTTTCTTCATTCATTATCGGATGGCTAAGATTGATTTCTTAGTTCTCATATTTCATCGACATCAGGAGAACTCCACTTGTTTCTTCCTCGAATCACATGGATTTTCACCGATGTCGATGGTCCATCGATGATCGATGAAATCCATTTATTGTTATAACTCTAGCACATTCCACCGATGACCGATGGCTTATCAATGATCGGTGGAATTTTTTCTAATTCTAAATGCACATGAATTTTCCTCTATCCCGATCATGGACACTTATTCTAGACTCTCATCATCATTGAAAATTGGGTTGTGTTGAATCATTCTTTCATCCCTGACCCATGGCGAGTTCGTTTGTACTTTTTGGAGAAGGTTGTGATTTTCTCTTTTTTCAATTCTTTCTGGATTTTTTTTGGATTTTGTTGATATTTTAAATACAAATAAAACAAAGGCAAAAAATGCATAAACCTAACAAAGGAAAAATATGTAACCTATGTAAATCCAAAAAACAAAGGTATAGAATGGTCAAAAGAAAATTTGTACCCAAAATTTGAAAATTTTAAGGGTGTTTTGAGGACTCAACATATGATGATTCATTGGACAAAACCAACTTTAGTTCTAGAAGGAGGGGATGGATAACAAGCCGACCCATGTGGAGCTATTGTTATAAAATGTATTAACAACCCATGGCTCCTATCCATATTCCTGCATGGGATCATGCTTTTAGTCTTCCGAGACCATTGCATGGTATCTCAAAAAAGACAATATATCTCTTATCTAAAATAGAATTTGATGGTGAAAATAATATCTTTGCATCTAGGCATATTAGTGAATTTAATATTACATGTAAAAATATTAAGTTTTTTCAATATATTGAACTATGTAGATTATTTACTCTCATATTGGAAGGACGAATTTAGGCTTGGTATAAGGCATTGCCAGTTGAATCAATTCATAGTTGGAAAGGGTTCACGGAAGTTTTCCTAGATGCACATGATAAATCTGATTATGATGAACTATGTGCTGAACTTAATAAAAAACAAAAATGAAATTTGAATCTTTTGATGAATTTTTATTAAGGGTTGTACCTATTATAGATTTTGTGAAAGTGAAAACCCCTCTATATCTGAATTTTTTACCTTGTGCTCCTATTTATTTTCTTTTCATGAAGAGGAATAGTCATTAATGAGTAATGAGAAGGATCTGAGTTATCAAGAGTATACTCCACCAAAATTTCTTATATCATCATGTCATGAACAAGGTAACAAAGAA
Source organism: Picea glauca (assembly GCA_000966675.3). Lineage (NCBI taxonomy): Eukaryota > Viridiplantae > Streptophyta > Pinopsida > Pinales > Pinaceae > Picea > Picea glauca. The sequence continues at coordinate 16,900 of JZKD02S2094691.1, forward strand.
GACAATGATTATGAAGAGCTTTATAATGAATTGGTAGAAAATCATAGGAACATATATGAACCTATGGATAATTTCCATCGAAGATTTGTGCAAATTTATTGTAGGTTTCCTAAAATTGATAGACCTACCATCCATGAAATCCTTGATTGATTTACCTGCCTTCTCTTTTCTCTGAAGAAAATTGTGCACTCTTAAACAATGAGGAAAATTATCATCTTCTTGATTGTTTCCCACATGATATCTCATTCTCACAATTTCTTGAGACATATTCATTATAACTACCATTAGGAGAAGTGGAATCACCATAAAGAAACTTTTCCAATTATTGAAACTAATGATGTGGAAGTCGTTAACTTGGGAAATATTATATAAAAAAACAATTTGGAAATTGCAAAGACCTCCAACTTGAAAGAAGTTGTCTTTCATGATTTTAATCTAGATTTACATAACAAAATTCCATTCCTTTCACAACATGAATAACTTATTCCAATTACTGAAACATCTCATGTTGATCGCCATGTGTCTTGTTTTTTACAATCTAATTTCAAGGAACAATTTCAAGATGATGTTTTAAAATGTGATTCCAAACTAGTCTTTGACAAAGAAACAATTTTTGGAGTTGATATAGAGATGGTATCTCTCTTGATGGTCATGAATAAATGGAAGATAATGAAAACAATATGATCTATAAACTATACTCTTTCACTGAAAAAAGTAATTTTACAACATAAATTAAAAGAGAATAGATAGAGAATGTTATATTAGCTAAAGATCAAAATAATAATCTATATTTTTCTATTTGTGAAAATTATCTTGCTAAATAAATCAAGTCAATTTCAGAATTTCAAATTTTTTATGACCTCTACTCAGATTTATTTGGTTCGTTATCTTGCCATATATTTGACCATTCTTTTGGAAAAAAAATATATAATGATGAAGGAAAGTAGGAATATTACCAAACATGAATTGATCAAACATACGATGACAGTAAATGTTCATTCACTATCTAAAATTTTGATAATTCCTTGCAATCAGAATTTCTTGAATATAAGGAAACAAAGTTTGCTTATGATAATTATATTTTTATGACAATATTTATTTTCAGGAATTGGATTTGAGATTTGATATATTATGCATGGAAATTTTTCAAACTGAAATTACTAATCTTTTTTAACGGATGTCAATGCTAGAAAACATAGAGCAAGGAGTACCAACAAAATTTTCATCTCTTCATGGAGGGACAATAAAAGGTAGACAACGCATCATCATACATAAAGACATAATTAGTGGGTTGAACCAAGAAGAATTAATAGTTAGATTTGTTTTGGAAATGCAAACTAATCTCTATGAGAAAGTACACCTCTTACCTTTGCATTCCTTTTTAATATCCCGGCATTGCCAAAATGGTTTTAAAGATAACATTGGATACTTCTTGGAATTATCTTTTGCCATGCAATTTTCTCAAACCGGTAAGTGTCCAATACTTTTTTATTTGAAACAATTGCATAATGTTTTAATTCATTCAATCAAGAAACACTGTATGCCTCAACTGCACAAGCCTACACTATGCCTTGATAGCATGATTAAAAGTAAGGTAATTAAATGGTTAAATTGGAGTTATGATTTCACATAGTATTGGTTGAGCCATTGTAGGTTAGGGTAATAGTAGCTTAGTTTTATTTTTATTTTATTTTATGTTATGAATAAGATGTTGGCTCAATTTTGGTTTCTTGAATCATATTATAATGTAGTTATGATTTTTTATTCTTTTTACATATGATTTTTTTCTTTTTTCTTTGTTTCAATCATTCACCTTAGAATTGATTTTAGTTATGTTCTGATTTTAAGTTTAGTTTTGTTTTTCTTAATCTTAGTTGGTTTATTTTATTTGTTTATTTATTTTATTGTTGCATGGTTTCAGTTTTAATTTTCATAGTTGGTTTTCATGATTCTTACTTTGCATGTTTTTTTTGTTATTGCATGATTTGCATGTTTGATTTTTGTTTGTTTTTTCGTAAATAATGTTTTAGGGTTATTGAGTTTTCACTCTATGTTCTGTGAAACAAGACATTCTAGTTATGTGCTAAAAAACTTATTTATTTTAAATATCAAAAGTAAAGTAAGTTGACAAAGAGCATGATTTTGAGTTGGAAAGTACTTATAGTTTCTTTTATATGTGGTTTTGAAAAAAATCAATGTTTTGTTAGTGGTGGTAATGGCTATTATTAAATATAAAAAATATTAAAAAATTCATATACTATAGAAATCATTATCTAAATGATGAATGAGAAATTGATGAATGCCTTTCTTCAAAATGGGTAAGATTTAATTCATATGGGCTTGATTCATCCATTCACTAACAAATGTCATCCTCCTACACTCATATACATATCCCACAAGAACATCTCATCACACAAAATATTCAATAATGGGTACATGCTTTGCATTATAATAATCAAATAAAGAAGTTATGAGGTGGGAAAATATCTCAAAAGGGAATCATGATGTTAAGGAGGGAATGTAGGTATCTCATCTAAGGCTATGGATGCTCATTGGGATCGAAGCAAGGTCTATGATATCGGGGTGACTATGTTGGGGTTATAGACACTCGCTGGAAGTGGAGCGACACTGATCCAAATGCATCCAAAAAGGACAAAAATTCAATGTTCTCAAATTTGGACAAAACCAACGCCATCACATGGTGCTCATCATGTTGATTCCGGTAGTGTATTCTTTTTCAAAAATGGAGTTCGTATGGAGAATATATCACATTTTAAAGATTTTCCAAAACATGCAAAAAGTCAAAGTCAACTGATGACGTCAGCATGACATCATGACATGTGGTAGCCTCTAAGAGTGACACATATCAGGTGGATTTGAAATTTTTGGGTGTTGATGTGGTGATGACGTGGACTATATAGACTGACACGTGGTAGTTTGTACGATGACATGGAAGTATGGATGACACATGGCAGGTTTTGGTTGGTTGATGTGGTAGTACGAACATTGGCATGGAAGATGATTGGGAAGAATGACGTGGTAGTACAGACATTGACGTGGTAGATGACTAGGCAGGCTGATGTGGCAAAAACCAATTAGAGGGAACCACGTGGCAACTTGAATTTTCGTAATGTGGGCTAAGCCAAATTTTAAGGGCCTGGTCACATGGGGGCCATATGACCCATGGCCTGGAGTTCAGGGGCTGGGAGCAACACCTACCCACATGGGGCGCCATATGACCAAGAGCCCAGGATTTGGGGGCTACATGCCATTTGTGCTAAATATGGTGGATTTGGCCAAATTTGGAGGATTTTACCAAATTTGGGCCTAATTTTAGTGGTTTATTCTTAGAAAATGAGATCTGAGCCCAAAAAGAGCCTAGAAAGAGGGGGGAAGTTGGGATTTCAACCCCAAACCTAAATTATATATAAACAAAGCATCTTTGATTGTTTTAGAGCTTCAAATACAATAGAATGATGAAGAATTTGTGAAGTTCAAT
>JZKD02S2094702.1:9950-32149 GCA_000966675.3 Picea glauca
GTTCAAGGATTCGACCCCCGTTGACTCCATAATTTTACACAACCTTAATCAATATTGGCCAATGGGAGTTCGCCACGTGGCAACCTCTCATTGGCTCGTACATGCCACTTGTCATCATATGACTGGACCACTTGTGCACCTACAATTCATCCGCCTGAAGGTATGGTATGCCCAATCAGCTACCAATAACCATGTGCCACATGTCACCCTTGCAGTGGTGACACGTGTCACCTCTTTTTCCCATGTACTTTGACTTTTGCCCATTTGACCCAAACTTTGAATGCTCATAACTTTTGCATACAAAATTCGTTTGACTTTACCTTTGTGTCATTGAAAAGATAATGTCACGCTCTACACATTAATGTCATTTTCTCGATCATTTGAGATAGCCAAATTTTGAGCATTTATGGATCCCTTGGGACCTTTGTGAGCATTCTGGATCCTCCTAGACCTCTATGATCATTCCTTAGATCCTCATGGATCACACCTCCGCATTGGAGGACTTTTGGACCTCCAAAAGTATGGATTATTCAGAAATGAAGTGAGAATTTGTTTTTCTCACTTGTCTAGTATCATTCATCCTTCTTGCATGGATAACGAGCATATGTCTCATCATAACCAATACTGAAACAACACTACTGACCAAGTTAACCATTCCCTTAAATTCAAAAACTCTTCCATTCATTGTTGCAGTAGCCAACCATACTCCACTGACTAGTAATAAAATGAACAATAAAACTAAATATATAGATGTCAAAGATAATGAACCAACAACATATTTTCCCTTCTTAACAGGAACAACATCAACCAAAGGACTTGTTCTTCTTTCAACCGTAGGTTGTAAACCTGGATACTTGATACTAGCATTAGCTAGCATGTGCCCTATAGTGACAATTGTTAAATTCATCTTCATCTAATGAGCGCTCATAATGAACTCAATCCCATCCTTGAAAACATGATACATGTTATGCTCCCTGTAGAAAATTCCCTTCATGTCGTACAAGTATGGACTTCCCAAAACCATCCCGCAAATGTCAAGTGGAACAACGTATAACTCTACCTCATCAATGAAATTAGATGTGATCGTGAACCGTAACTTACATTATTTAGTTACATGTACCTGAGCATTATCACAAATACAACCCAAAGGATACAGTCTCAGATGAGGCCTAGTTTCCAATCCTAAGTTCTAAATAACTTTCTCTGAAATAATATTCACTTGCAATCCATTAAATGAAACATGTATTTTCTTTTCCTTCCATCAGGGATTACTTTAGACTTTGCAGAAGAAGTTTGTGAACTAAAACTTGCAATAGAATATTTACCTTTCATTCTCATAGTTGTAACCTTAGTTTCATCCTCAGAATCTGATCCAAGATCCTAAACTATGGTTGTGGCCTTATCTTTACCCTTTCTAGGTTGAGCCCACTTTGGCTTCAATTCTGGATGCAAATTCCAACTATGCTTCTCATCATATCCTTTATTCGCGCAATGAGAACATGTAGGCTTCATCTTTTTATCCTTCTTCACTGTAGTTGTCTTCCTACTCTTCCCTTTTGCCTTTGAATGCTCCTCAAGTTCATGTGGCTCCTCTGACACATCTTCAACAACATTTTTTCCTTTGTTGGCTTCAAGATGTGTACCTTGTACTGATACTTCATCAATATTAGTAGGATTAAACATCAATATAGTATGGAGAATATATGAGTGCATACCACCAATATACTTTAGAAGAGTCTCAAGAGTATGTAATGGAATTCCCAATTATAATGTGTTCCTCTTGAATTATTGTGTATAAGATTGAATATTTTATCATTTTCCTTATCTCGGATGTTACCAAGAAATCATTAATGTTTTCATATAAGCTAAAGGATAAAATTTATTTCTTAATCCAGTAGTAAATTCAATCCATGAAGAAATGATTTTAACATGTTGAATAAGATCAACTTGTGTCTGACTCTCCCACCATATCAAATTTGTGTCGCTCAAGCGAAGAGTAGCTAATTGTATCCTTGAAGTGTCCTATGTGATTTTATGTACCCTGCAATACACTTCATTCTGTTCAACCCAATTATCCAACTTCTCTGCATTCAAATCTCCATCATAAGTAGGAAAATCAAACTTTACATCTAGCTTTAATGAATGCAGATCATGAGAACGAGAAGACTTCGTAGAATGCTTCTTCTTCATATAAGAATAATGCTTACTTTCATCGAAATCTGATGATGATGATGATGATGATGATGATGGGGATGAAGGAGACCCTAGAGGTTTTTCACCTTCTCCTTCTCCTTCGGTTGCTTTAGTTTTTACCATTGTTTCAACTGGGCCACCTTCATATTGATAAGGAATTTCTCTCCTTCTTTCTAGATATTCTCACAATTCCTTAACCATGCATGTCATCTCAAGGAACATTTTTAAAATCTCCTTATCAGCCTTAGAAATAACATCTTCATGCTCCATTTCTTTCCTTCAAAATACACGTCCAATCTCTGGATCAAAAACTTTAAGTGTGTCTTCACCTCGCTTAGATTTGGACCTTGTAAGCATTCACTTGCAAATAAATGTCAAAACCATCTATGATACCAACTTGATCCAAAAATCCTTACATGTAAAAATAACTTTTAAATACACATAAACATATTACCAGATTCGATAAATGAAGATCGCTTGACTATGTGCAAAAACACATGTGAATATGCTTATTTGTCCATAAACTTTGTTAACATTGATGAATAACTTGAAGAATAATGAGATAATACAACAGAAAATAAAAGAACTCAAATTACATGTATGGAAGACATATGTCACTTCATCTTCAAGTTCCCTTTAAATCATTGAAATTTCTCTTCATCGTCTCAAAATGCCAAATTACATTACAATATGACGCATAAAAATCCAATTTTATGAACTCTCTTTAACTCCACTACTCAAAACAAGAAAATAAGTACACCATTGAAATCCTTGTGAAATTCTGAGAAATTTAACTATAAGTCAACCAAATTCTGAACAGGTGTCAAAAAATCCTTGTTTACAAGTATTACGAGACTATGGGTCTCATACATGACAAAATGATATAATACTTTTACAAATGAACTCTGATCGCAAAACAAACTTCAAATTCGTGATCGTTGCGAAAAATTGAATCCAACGAGTATAAACTTGCCTACATTTAGATAAAGTTCCTTATGGCGCACAAAACGAAATAATGCCAAAACTTAGGCAATCTCTTGCATACACTTCAAGACAAATCCATACTATACTTGGCCTCGAGATTCATGCCCACATTAGAATCCTTTCACATTGGAATGTGTCCAAAGCATTGGGATCCATCCCCAATATATATGGCACGGTCTTCCAACTTCCTTCCACATTAGCTGGCAACTTACCTCTATTTTGGGAGGAATCCCGTAATAATTGGGTTCGTTGGCACAATGGTTAAAAACATTGCTAAATATGGAGGAGGTCTAGGGTTTTGTTCCCACGATCCTCTGTTTGGTTAGTATATTTGTTGTTTTGTTATATATGTGGTTATATATTTAAACATGTCAGCATTATTTATCATCCCCTCCGCGACTATGACATGGTTGTGTGGTATAGTGTATGGACCAGGGGCCCCTTGACCCCTTTTCCCCCAAACGAACTATTACATGACTTTAAATAAAATTTAAAACATACATATGTTAAGAACCATGTGGTGCAATGGCCTAAAGAAGGGGAGAGGAATACAAAATTCTTCCATCACTCCATGATGCACAGATGCTACATCAACCGCATAAAAAAACTTGAAGACGAACAGGGAAACTCAATCTTAGACCATGAAGGAATAGAATCTGAGCCGGTAAGATACTATAAAGAACTCTTATCAAAGTCGACCATTGGAAGAACCCTAGCCATCAATAGAGTAACTCAACATATACCAACCCTCATAATGGGGGAACAAAACCAGGCCATGATTAGAACAATCACACAGGAAGAGGTGGATCATGCTATCAAGGAGATTCCCTCGGGAAAGGCACCAGGACCAGATGGATTCACAACTGACTTCTTTCATTTATGTTTGCCAATGATAAGAGAAGAGGTCTAGCAACTTGTGGAGGAATCCAAAACCTCAGGGAAAGTCCTCTCTTCTCTCAATGTTACCTTCCTCACTCTCATTCCAAAGGAAGAATGATTCACTCACCTGAAGAAATTATGTCCCATTACACTATGAAATGTCATCTACAAAATAATTACTAATTTCATATCCCTCCGACTCAAACCCATCCTCCACTTCATCATCTCCAAAGAGCAGTCAGGCTATGTATAGGGGTGTCATTTTGGACAGTGTCATATTATTCCACGAAGTAATACACTCACTCAAATCTACTCGCACTCTAGGTATGCTCATAAATATAGATCTCTCAAAATATTTTGATTGTCTCAGTTGGAATTACATGCGCTCCCTTCTTGTTGTGTTTGGCTTTAGTAAGGATTAGATCCACTGGATTTCAAACGTCACTTCCTCTTCCTTATTTTCTATTATGGTCAATGGAGTACCTTCCCAACCTTTCTCTCCCTCTAGAGGAATTCGTCAAGGGGACCCTCTTTCCCCTTTTATCTTTGTCATCATGGAAAAAGGCTTGGGATGATATATCAAAGCTGCCATAGAGGATGAATCTCTTCAAGGTATACCTCTACACATCCTGCAGCCTGTTGCCTCTCACAACTAGTTTGTGGATGATACCTTGTTAATGAACACTCCTACTTCTCAAGAGTCCATTAAAATCAAAAGTATCCTCACTGACTTCTGTGAAGCCTCTCGCACAAACTTCAATTTGATTAAGTCCCAGCTATTCTTGTTTAACACTCCACCTACAGTCCACCATCACATCTCTTGACTTCTGGGTATACACAAGAGCTCCCTTTTGTCCAACTACCTTGGCATTCCCCTCTCCAATGTGTTCGCTCGAAACATATCTTGGGACACCCTACTTTTATCCCTCTCTAATCACCTGAGAAACTCGACTTTCATATCCCTCAACCTTGCAGCAAGATTGTTTCTCATTAAATTGGTTCTTCAAGCTATCTCAACCTACCTTTTCTCAGCTCTTGCTTCCCCATAGTCAATCATTAAAACCATTTGAAACCTACAAAGAAAATTCCTATGGCATGCTCACGATCCTAGAAAAACGTGGGAACTGGTTAGCTGGGAGAAATTTTTCAAGACAAAATCCACTAGAGGACTTAGAATCAGGGACCCAGGAAAGTTAAACAACATTATAGGCACGAAACTCTGGTGGTGTTGGCTCAAGTACCCAACGAAACTCTAGGCCAAGATCTGGAAGAAAAAATTGATCTGGATTTTATGAGCAGAACAAAATGAATACAAATTATTAAAATATGCTTAACACAGAATAACAGAGATATAGTAAAACTGTTTTTCTATTCAATAATGAAATAAGATGAAACTGTAAAATGCAGCGAAAAACAAGCTTGTTGGAATGGTGGCGGCTTATCTCTGAGAAGAGATGTGACATATGCGCTCATTCAAAAGAAGATGATTACAATGAGGCTCTGAAGGCATTTTTACAATAAATAGGAATGTCAAAAACCCTAGACATAAAAAAACCTAACCCTAGGAGATGAAGCGCCAAAATTCATGTGGGCCCCATTTGGGTAAGTCAGTACATCAACTTCTCGGGGTCGTACCTTTTGCATATGATCTTCGTTTTAGGCGCACGATAGCCCGTTGGAAAGGTATCATAGAGGAGATTCATTTTGGGGGCTCAATCATGTCTTTGGGTATTATTTTGAATCTCGATCTCGAAAAACCTTCATTTAGGCCCTCAAAATGGCCTCAGAAGTTAAAACTACTAAAAATAGTAAATTGCCAAAATTGCCAGAAAACTGTTTTGAGCGAGTTGGAAAAGGTGGGTTGCCACCGATATCCACCTGGATCAATACTCCCTCCTTAGTAATAAATGGTCTCCATTGCATCGAGTTCCCCCATCATATGAGGAAATTTTTGTTGAATTTGGCCCAGGGTGAACCACTTGCCTTGGTGCAGGAGTTGCCCTGCTTTGACGAATCGATAAATATGGATCCTTTCTTTTCGAGTGCCCTTGATTTGCGTTTCCACAATATGATCACTGGATGTTTGTTGCATGCATTCAATTTTGATATATGTTGGTGTCAATTGCTCTGCTATCTCTGACGTGTCCAATAATGGTGGGAAATATGGCGGAAGGAGAGCCACATTGAAGACTAGGTGCAGGCCAAGGAAAGGGGAAATGTTGAGCTAAAAATCATTGTCATCCAAATCCTTGTTGATGGTGTATAGCCCATAACAAAGTGGGAGAAGGTTTCGATGAGGCCCTGTAAGGCATTCTTTCTGCAAGTGCAACCAAACTTGTTCTCCCGCCTGAAACTTATGTGGCACCCGATGTTGATCATGGCGCTGCTTATACTTGGCATTAGACTTCTATGGAATATCCTGAACCTGTTGGAATATGTGCTAGATCTTCTCAATGAACCGAGTGGCTTCTTCAGCTTCTGGTGGAGCAGGGGACGAGTCGACCGAGGTGGTTACCAGGGGTAGTGCAACATCCATGGGGCCCAATGATTGGAATCCCAACCCCACCTAAAAGGGGATGTGGCCAGTTGAGATATGAAGGGATCGATTCTAGCTATGCTAGACATAGGGAAGAATCTCATCCCATGTGCAGCAGTGTTTTGAATTGTACATGCGCAGCATATGTACGATCATCTGATTGATGACCTCAATTTGGCCATCTGTCTGGGGGTGGAAGGAAGTGGATTTGGTGAGCTTGGTTTTCAACAGTGACCAGAGGCTCAACTAGAATGTGCTAAGGAACTGACTATCATGAAATGAGATAATGGTTTGTGGGATCCAAAAATGTACTCATACTCGTTCAAAGAAGAGCTTGGCAGTGGCTTTTGTTGTGATGTTCTTCTTGCAGACGGCTAGAATCGTCATCTTGGAAAAGTGAATCAACAACAAAAAAAACATAGTCATTTCCCCTCTTGGTGTACTGGAGGCCCGACATGTAGTCCATTGAGATGGATTCCCACGGCCTGTTAGGAGTAGGAAAAGGGGTGTACAGGCCCTATTTCTTAGTGGTCAGTTTGGCAATAGTGCAGGCGGTGTAGGACCTGATATACTTGTTGACATCCTGTCGAAGTTTCAGCTAGTAGAAATGTTTCTGCATCACTGCCACTGTCTTTTCGATGCCAAAGTGTCATGCCACCCGGCTGTAGTGAGCTTCCCAAATCAATTTCCCGTGCTCGCTTGATGGAACACAAATATGGCCCAAACGACACAACAACCCATATTGAATATGGAAATTAGCGACCACTGAGTTTTCGCCCAAAATTTGGTAGGTGGTGGAGAAGTCGGGGTCTGTCTCATAGAGGTGGGGCCATCTAGAGGTCTTGTGGCTACAAGAGTCTAGCACCATGGTGAGTTCTGTGACTAGAGGTCGGTTGAGCAAATCAACAACTTGGTTGGTACTTCTTGTTTTATCCTTGATGTTGAGATGGAACTGTTGTAAGTATGTGGACCACCTCTGATGGTGGTCATTCTGCAATTTTTCGTGGGTCTGCATGAACTGTAGTGGCTTGTGATCAGTGTGGATGACTGTCTCCTTCCCAAGAATGTAATGTCTCCACTGGCAGCAGGCTTGCACAATGGATTACATTTATTTTTCATAATCAGGGTACTTACGGACAACATCTAATAGTGTCTCACTCCAATATGCCATGGGGTGGCCGTGTTGAGTTAGAATGATACCCAGAGCATAGTCTGAAGCATCTGTCTCGATCTCAGAGGGATGTTACAGGTCTGGTAATGAAAGTACTATGGATGAGCACAAATGATTATTCAAGTCATCGAAGTCTTGTTGTTGGGATAGACCCCACAAAAAAATTTCCTTACCACCACCCCTAGTTACTTGGTTGAGGGCCCATGCGATATGAGAGAATCCCAACATGAACCAACGATAGAAATTGGCAAGGCCCAAGAAGCTTCGAAGTTCAGTGAGTGTGGTTGGGGATGGCCAGTCACATATGACCTAGATATTGGCTATATTCACATGCACACCATGTCGATCAATGATGTAGCCTAAGTAATAGACCTTGTCCATGGCAAAGGATCATTTTTCCAAGTTTTCATATAGTTTGTGTTGCCGCAGGGTGTGCAAAACTTGTTGAATATGTTGCAAGTGTTTCACCCAAGTCTTGATATAGATGAGGATGTCATCCAAATACACCACTACAAAAGTATTGGTCAAATATCATAGGATATCGTCCATCATCCTCATAAAAGTTAATGGAGCATTTTTCAAACCAAAGGGCATGGACAACCATTCAAAATGACCTTCTTTTGACTTGAAGGCGATCTTCCATACATCTGTCTGTTCTATTGGGACCTAGTGGTAGCCAGACTTCAGATCAATCTTACTGAAGTATTTGGCCCCCGTGAGATGATAGAGGAGGTCGTCAATTTGAGGAATCGGGTACCGGTTTCAGACTGTGATTTTATTCAAGGCTCGATAATCAATGCAGAGTCGTTAGGTCCCATCTTTCTTTTGCACCAGCACGATTGGGATCCCACAAGGTGATGATATGGAACATATGTGCCCCTTGTGGAGCAATTCTTGGATCTGCCTCTTGATCTCCTCATTTTCTAACAGAGAATGGCAGTATACTGGCCCATTGGGTAGAGGTGCGCCTGGGGTCAGATCGATGGGATGCTTGACCTGGCAGTGCAGAGGTACCCCGGTAGGAGAGGAGAAGATATCTGAGTATTATTCCACATCCTTATCCAATTTCTTATGTTGTGTGGAGATATTGGTTGTGAAGGCCGTGGATGTGGCTGCGATATTTTGCTCACTTTGAGAGTGAATCACGAAGAATACAAATTTCCCAATCTGAGAGATGACCTTCCTGCATTGCTTGGAAAAGATCAAGGAAATAGCACTAGGAGGGACTACCTCAGGTATCCTATACAATTTCCTGTTCAAATTAATAATAACACTACGAGGCCTAGACGCATATACAACATGATGTTTCCATAAATAAGGTTGCCCCAAAATAACATTACAAACTTTGAGAGGAGAAACATCACACACTACCTCGTTTTTTAAGGGCTTGATGTCATGTGACAGTTGGCAGTGTTGGCTGATGTAGAGATCACTTCCTTGGCGAAGCCATCAAATGGTGTATGGTTGTGGGTGCGATGTTGTTGGCATAGGGGCAGACCCGAGGTTCACTCCAAGAGCACACCAAGAAGCCCTAGCTACTGGCCCTTTCGGCAACACCTGCAAAGCAGATGAGGTCTCACCCGAAGTAGCTTAAGAGGGGGATTGCAGGACAGGAATGTATACAACCAGGCGAATATCAAGTGGATCTATCCCAACAACAATACAACATTCATATATCACTTATCATCTAGGTCTATCCTGCACAGCTACAGATATGTTCTAACATAAGACTGCAAATAACAATATAACAATGACAGAGATCCAAGCATCAATCACACATACGACACAAAATATGCATGGTTCACCCTCTCTCTAGGGCTACGTCCACAAAACTATGATTATGATTTATTAAGTCAAAGAATATAGCTCTTATCTGCGCTCTCAGCTAGTAGATCTTCTTTCTTCTCTCTCTTCCTCTCCCCTCCCTATGCACCCAACTGCAGGACTTGACCTTCGCACACAGTTGAAGATCTCACAATACAATCCTCTCCCACCACAATAGAGCTATAACAACAATATCATACCAATACTCAATGACCAACAACAACACCCAAGTCCTCTTGACCTTTATTTATACATTACAATCCCTCACCGACAGCCTTAGCTCGAAACCTAGGTGCCAAAAACCTAGATACCAAAACCCTAGGTGTCTAAAACCCTAGGTCAACTTGACCCACTTTTTCCAAACTTCGTCAGCCTATCTTTCCTTCTTCATCACGTGGTGCTCCAAATCATCCAATGATGTATTTCTCTGCTTGCTTAGTTTTCCACGATCCTTCTTTCTTGTTGATATGTCATCCTCGATCTCCTCGTCCAACAACTTGCTTTTCCGCACTTCACTCCATCTTTCCTTCTCTTTTGCTCACTTCGACTCAGTGACAGCTACTGTGTCTCCCGCGAAGCTCAATTTTTACCTTTCCTTCCTTTTTCTTCACTTCCTTCCATAACCAAGGGCCAACAGGCCCCCAACACTCACCTTTGACTTGTCCTGAGGCACTTCAGATCTGATCCTCTTGTTTTACTTGGACTTTGGACTGTGCAGCATAGCCCTTGCTTTCTGCTTTATGTCTCCTTTCCATCCTTGTGCAGACTATCTTTTTTGTGTCTGGTACCCAGTTTCAACTGCACCTGGTACCTGGACCCTTTTGCTCATGCTTTTACTAAGAGTTGTGAGGCAACTGGTTATCATAGTACAACTTCAGCCGGCTCCCATTCACCAATCCTTCCTTCCAGTCTCCCTTCAATGTCTTCAACTGCACAGCTCCTCCTTCTGTAACATAGACAATCTCATATGGTCTAAGACAATGCATTCTGAACTTCCTAGGGTGTTTGATAAATGTACTGTCATACACCAGTACTAAATCACCTTGCTTGAGTGTCTTGTTCTTGACGTGCCTGTCATGATAGGCCTTTTCTCGTTCCTTCTGAACTTGTTGATGGAATCCCGCAATGAATCTGTCTTCTTCCATTTCAACCAACTATGCAAGCCTCTTGTGAACAGCGCTGGTATCATCCATGTCTGTAAATGCAAAAATTCTTAAGGCTTGGTACTAATTATTCCATAGGGACAATAGCTTCAAGACCGTAAACCAACTTGAAGGGGGTCTGCATTGTTAATTTCTTACAAGTGGTTCTATAAGCCCAGAGAACTATTGGTACTCTTAAATCCCAGTCATCCCTGTTCACGCTGCAAATCTTTGTTAATGTTGTCTACAAGATCTTGTTGAATGCTTCAACCGTTCCATTTGCTTGTGGATGGTAAGGTGTACTCTTATGATGGTGGACTGCAAATTCTTCAGTCGAGGCTTCAACTGTCTTATTGATGAAGTGTGTACCTTGATCACTCATAAGGATCTTAGGGCATCCAAACATGGTTATTATGTCATCAAATATAAAACACGCAGCTATAGTTGCACTACAGTCCTTGACTGCTCTGGCTTTGGCCCATCTGGTTAAGTATTATGTCGCAGTAATGATGTACCTTTCTCCTGTGCACTTTCCTGGTGGGGTTATAGGTCCCACGAAGTCAATGGACCACTTTTCAAATTCTTGTAGGGTCATCTACGGTCCTAATGGAATTTCATCTCTTCAGGATGGTTTTCCAATTCTCTGGCATACATCACATGCTCTGGCATACTCTTTAGCATCTCTATGTAACGTAGGCCACCAAAGGCCAGCTCTCAGAACCTTTTAAGTAGTTTCTCTCCTTGGGTAATGTCCTCCTGTGTTTCCTTCATGAGCTTCTTCGAGGATCAGTGGTCGCTCTGTCTCCATAAAACACCTCCTTAATATTTCATCCGGTCCCATTTTTTACAATTGTCCAGCTATAAGTGAAAATTCTGCAACATGCACCACTAGTTGTTTCTTATGAGGAATTGTATACTCACTTGGAGCCATTCCTGTTGACAAGAACTGGACTATGTTTGGGAAGTGGTCATCAAGATTTCTAATGACGAGCAGTTGTGCATCCGATAATGTATCCTCCAAAATGGTAGGTTCTTTGCCATGGTCCAACCTTGATAAGTGGTCTGGGCCCTTGTTCATTCTTCCTGGCTTAACTATGATCTCAAAATCATATTCTTGAAATAGCAGAAGCCATCTGCATATTCACCCCCCCAACACTGGCTTATTGACTAGGTACTTTAGCGTGGAGTGATTAGTAAACATTTTAAAGTGTCCTCCCAACAAGTAGTGGCAGAATGTTTGCAATGCATACACCATGGCTAGTCCCTCTCTCTCTGTAGTGGTGTAATTGACTTTAGTTTTGGATAGCTTCCTACTGAAAAACGCTAATGGATGATCAATGTCCCCTTCTCCAAGTTGTTCCAGTATGGCTCCTAATGCAATAGAAGATGCATCAACATGCACATGGAATTCTTTGCTCCAATCTGGAAAAACCAGAATGGGTGTTATAACCATCTTCTCTTTTAGTGTGTTGAAGCTCTGCTGACATTCATTTGTCCACTCATACTGGCAGTCCTTCTTCAACAACTTCTCCATTGGTGCTATAATTTCGTCATATCCTTTGATAAATTTCTTGTAATATCCAGTATGGCCCAGTGCAGTGCGCAGTTGTTTGAATGAAGTAGGAGGTGGAAAATCAACTATAATTGCAATTTTAGATGGGTCTACCAACAATCCCTGCTTGCATACAATATGACCTAATACCACTCCAAATAATGAGAAGAATATGCATTTCTTCAAATTAAAAGCAATTTGACACTGCCTACATTTGTCCAACATTAGCCTTAGACATTCAATATGATTTTTCAACAAACTAAAAATAGTCCAGTCAACAAAGTATGCTTCTAAAAATTTATGAAAAAATTCTTTGAACGCTTCAACCACCACCCTGGAAAAGATGGTTGGGGCATTCTTCAATCCAAATGGAATTACTGTATAATGGTAGGATCCCCACTCTGTGGCAAACATAGTTTTATGATGGTCCTCCTTGGCAATGCGGATCTGATGGTATCCAGAAAAGCTGTCTGTAAAAGAATATACTTCTTGGCCTCCCACGTTATCCAACACTTCGTCTGTGAATGGTGTAGGGAAAGGGTCATGCAGACAAGCATCATTCAACTTTCTGAGGTCCACACAGATCATGATTTCTCCTGTCTTCTTGTCTTGTACCACCATAGGGATGATCCACTCCGACTCTTCGACAGGTTGAATAATCCCTGCTTCCAGCATTCTGTCAAGCTCGATCTTCACTTTTTCCTTGTATTTAGGGTTCAGTCTATAAGGTATTTTCTTGAATGGCTTCTCATCTGGTTTCAAAGGTATTCTCATATCACCCATAGGCCTTTTGATTCCCTTCATATCGGTGAAATTGGTGAGGAATAAGTCCTGATATTCATGCAATAACTCTGTAATCTTTTCAATGGTAGCAGCATCCCAATAATCTTCGACATTGGCAAGCTTCAGTGTCTCCTCTGTCCCAATATTCACTTTCTTTATTTTGATCGATTGTCCTATGAATGGTAGCTCAGCTCCTAGTCCTTCCACATTTTTGTGGCATTCTGTCTTAGTGATGTTTAACTTCCTCGGATCATCATCTTCATCGCCATTAATGTTGTAACATCCTTGCAATTTATGGATTGGCAGGGTCCATTCATCCTCTTCATGCTCCAAAGGGAGGCCAAATGCCTCCTTAAATACTTTTTGTCTCACAATCTGTAATGCTTGGTCTACTAAAGGAAATTCACTTTCAAACAAAAAGGTGGTTACAAAATTCTGGATCATACCTTCCCATTCTGAAGTGACGAGGCATAGCTCCGCTTGAAGCTGCCAATTGATATGGATCATGTCCAGCATGTTAATGAATCTGTGCACCCATTGTTCTCAAGGAATGTCACTCCATGCCTCTTCGCAGCTTCTCACATGGTCCTTTGGGCAACTTCGACCTGTGTACCTCACTTCGCAGCTTCCTACTTGTGTTGAGAACCGCATTGTCATCAAAGTTCAACATTGTGTCCAGTCTGTGATATTCCCTTTGTGCGTCCCCCACCATCTTGTTGATGTTCCTTTCATGGCCTCATCCATTTCCAACAGTTGTTGTTTTATTGGTACACTTGTCTCAAACTCTGAGAAGAATTTTTCTAAAGGGTTCAACCCATCAAATGTGGGTAAGTTACTGACTGTTGTGTTGATCCAGCGAACCTCTCTAGTAAGTCTAGCACATATTCTAGTAGAGACTTCATACATCTTGTTCTTCTAGTTCTTCAACACTTCCTCTAAGTCTAATGTACATGTGTTGTCGCTTTGCTAGCTCAGATTAAAATCGGTTGTAGGATTGATATAATCCTTCTTTCTGGTTGTTAGTTTGTAGATGTTTTCCAGTTTGTACGTGTGGTCTTCTTCTCTGACAGGATCTGTGTATCGAGGACCCTCATCTGGATCTAAAGGTGCAATGACCCTAAGGCCATCTCTTTCAAATGTCATATGCCTCTTCTTTAGATCAACAACAGTAGAATTGTTGAAGGCCCAATCAATTCCTAATGATGCAGGATAAGGGAAGTTGTCATCAACAATTTCAATTACTTCAACATCTGAAAAGGTTCTAACTACATCGATGTCCACAGGGGAATGCCCCAATCATCCAAATGGGCTGACATCTTGCTAATTAGCCATTCTAAGCCCGATAGCAGAATAGATCAACTCTGGTTTTCCCATCAGTGCCCAGGTTTGCTTTGTCATAACATTGACTTACGACCCTAAATTGAGGACCACACAGTCTATATCATATTCTCCTATTTGAGCATTCAGGTGTAATTCCTTATTTGTCCTTCTCCTTTTCCCAATTTGGCGCAATGCCCTATTCAGTAGGGATTCTGTCTTTCCTAGCTCATACTGCTTGATTAAATCTTGTAATTCTTTTACAATGATTTTATCTTGAATCAACTTAACACAAGTGCACAAAAATTCCATGAGTTTGCTTACATCATTTCCTTATGTTGGCGACGTAGAGTGATCAAACGCTTGAGGCATGCCATATTCTTTGATTTCTGGTTGTTTCTTTGATGAAGACCCTTGATATCCTTTGAATTCTTTTCTTGCCTCCTCAAATATCTGTCTTTCTTTCTTAGCATCGAACAGTGGGGTCTTCTCTGTAGATTTCCTGACTCTATGGTGATCTGTAGTCTTTCATTGGGCTACTATGTCTTCTCCTGTAGCAGCACCTCCTCGAGTGATAAAAACGACTCTAGGGTTTTCTCTGCGAGGTTCAGCATATATAAGTTTCACTTGTGGGTTTTGATGAGGTCCTCGTATTTCTTGAAGCTTATCTAGCAGCAAAGGGCAGTCCTCGATGACATGCTCAAAGGAATTGCAATAACTGCAGGTTGTGAAAGGGTTCGAGCAGTCCCTCGCTAAATGTTCTGGCTACGCACAGTTGTAGCAGATTATTTGTCCTCAGCCTCAACCCATACCTCCTCCTCATCCTCGTCCTATGTATCCACCGCGAGGATTGAAAATTCCTCGTCCTGGAGAATTATACTATGCATTGTTTCCTTCTTGGTGTACTTTGCTTTAGATCTTGTATATGTCCCTTAATCTTTCGTGCATCATGTCAAAATCCCAACAATCTCTATCATCGTTCCCTACGGACTTACAGAATGTGAAGTACACGTTTGTGGGTGTCTTAAAATACTTCTGCATATAATAGCACTCACTAGGGCGATGTCGGTTCCTGCATACTTCGCACCAGGGAAGGTTAACTTGCTTCAAAGGGCTCAGCGCTCCTGATGCCAAATATTCATGAAACAGGGGACAATGTTCTTTAAGATGACCTTCGAATTTGCATCTTACACACCATATATCTTCTATTTTGTCCTTCCCCTTGTCCTTCTTCATATCCTCAACCTACAGAGATAAACTAGTCAGTTGGCTCAAGATCTGGCTCATGCCTGAGCTAGATTCTCCCATAGGTGTTGATTCAAGCTTCATGGAGATCTCCAAAGCTTCTACCTGCAATGCAATATTCTGCTGAATCAGGGGAAATCTGATGTGTGGTAAAAGAGAAGCGATGAACCATTCTTTGTTCTGCTCATCTGGGATCTTAAAAGTCAATTAGCTTGTTAGGGTCTTGAATCTCTGATCTAACTCCCAAACAGGATTGACTACCTTCTGTTTGTTCTCCTTCAGCTCAATAATACACTGTGACTCTGACTTAGGTTTTTTAAACTCTACAACCAGCGCGTTCTTGATCTCATTTAGTGTATTAGGCTGCACAAGTCCTTGGACAAGCTTCATGTACCAACTCAGCGCGCGATCCCTCAACGTAGTGTACAGGAACCAATGTTGATTAGGATCTTCAGATCCATCTCCTTTAAATATAGGGATCCTCATCTCGTCTTCCATAGAGCTGCCTAGGTTTGTTGTCTAAGTAGATGAAGAACTACTAGTAATAGTAGTCTATGGACTCTGGTGATTCAGAATATTTTGATTACTTAGTGTTTTTGAAATAACAAAAGGATTGATATTACTTACTTCAGTGGTCTGCGCAATTCCTGATGTCTCTGGCTCGTTATGGAGAAGTTCTTTAGCTTCCTCTTCCTCTTCTCTGGTGGGTTCTGAATGTTCTTCGTCTGTCAGATCTACCTCTTCTCCACTGTAGAAACCCTCATCTCCATAGTTTTGCTTGAACAGTTTCTCAAGGTGAACCCCTCGAAATACTTTCCCACTGTGCATATGTCTGGCTTTTGTGTCGTTGTCGCGGTTCGAATTCTTGAACACAAGCCTTTTCGGCTCCAACCAATCTATTGTATCTTCAAGACATTCTTTTCATGCAACAGCATCTTGATTCTTAGCTTCAGAAATTGTAAATATTTTCCTCTGGGTCCTTTGAAGAAGTATCTCTCGGCCTAGCTATATGATTTTGTTCTATCAACAACAAATTCAGTGATATACCCTCCAATGGTACTATCGAACCAGTGATCTATATCCCTTGATACAGCGTTGTCAACTCTCTTAACCTTCTTAATCAACTCCGATGTCCAAACCACATGAGGTCTAGATCTCAACTCGAACTAGGTATCGGCTAACCTAGCTAACCACTCATATAGCTCTTGATGGATTCCTCCAAAGAATATCTCTTGAATATCGGTGAAGATGTGTCTCTGTAGCCAACCTTCAGTACTTAGCTTAGGGTTCTTGTTTTGGGCTTCCACGAAGTCCCTCTCTTGATCCTCTGTCCACTTCTGAATCTCTGTCTTCAATGGGAACCACCTTGACATTCCCTTACACAGATTCCTGTCCCGGAAACATAACCATTTGTTGGCACAGGGTCAGACTCGAGGTTCACTCCAAGAGAGCACCAACAAGCCCTAGCTACTGGCCCTTTCGGCAACACCTGCGAAGCAAATGAGGTCTCACCCGAAGCCGCTTAAGAGGGGGGTTGCAGGATAGGGATGTCTACAACCAGGGGAATATCAAGTGGATCTATCCCAACAAAAATACAACATTCATATATCACTTATCAGCTAGGTCTATCCTGCACAGCTACAGATCTATTCTAACATAAGACTACAAATATAAATATAACAATGACAGAGATCCAAGCATCAATCACACATACAACACAAAATATACGTGGTTCACCCTCTCTCTAGGGCTACGTCCATAGAATTGTGCTTATGATTTATTAAGTCAAAGCATACAGTTCTTATCTGCACTCTCATCTAGCAGATCTTCTTTCTTCTCTCTCTTCCTCTCCCCTCCCTGCGCACCCAGCTACAGGAATTGACCTTCACACATAGCTGAATATCTCACAATACAATCATCTCCCACCACAATAGAGATATAACAACAATATCATACCAATACTGAATGACCAACAACACCACCCAGGTCCTCTTGAACTTTATTTATACATTACAATCCCTCACTGACAGCCTTAGATAGAAACCTAGGTGCAAAAACCCTAGGTGTCTAAAACCCTAGGTCAACTTGACCCGCTTTTTCTGGACTTCGCCAGCCTGTCTTTCCTTCTTCATCACGCGGTGCTCCAATTCATCCAATGATGGATTTCTCTGCTTGTTGAGTTGTCCACGATCCTTCTTTCTTGTTGATCTCTCATCCATGATATCCTCATCCAACGACTTGCTTTTCCGCACTTCGCTCCATCTTTCCTTCTCTCTTGATCATTTCGACTCAGTGACAGTTACTGTGTCTCCCACAAAGCTAGATTTTTACCTTTCCTTCCTTGTTCTTCGCTTCCTTCCATAAACAAGGGCCAACAGGCATTGTCGGTAGGGCCAATCGCTTGATGACCTCTGCTAAGATGAGGTTCTTCTGGCTACCACTATCAACGATGAAGTGGAGTGGGGTGCCTTTTACCCACATCTGTGAATGGAAGAGGCATTTTCCTTCTTCTCACTCGTCTGGTTCACCAGGATGGAGCTTGGTGGTAGAAACGGTGGCACTGGGTTCTGCATCAATGATCCATCTTCCCCTTTCTGGTTTTGACTCAGAGTCAGAACCCACATCTGATTTAGAGGCTTTCACTTCGACCACCAGCGACTGCTTTGAGTAGTAGTCAACAGTGTTATGCCAAGGGATCTTATGGAAGTCACACCACTTCTCGATATCTTTGTTTGTCTTTCCGGTGTCCTTCTTTTCTTGCAGCTTGGACTGGTTGTCGTGATATTTTCCATCTTTGCTTTGTCCTTTTTTATGTGGGTTGGGGCTGGCCCTTCCTAGATTTTGCTGTGAGGGGTTCCTAGGCCCAAATTGTCGTATCTTTTGTTTGAGCATCTGCTCGATTTTGACGTCATATCGGTAGGTTGTGCCCAAGGATGAGATGTCCAAAAATTCAATTTCATTTTGGATGTATCTATGCAGAGCACCGCGATACTTGAGCACCATATGTCTCTCTGAATCTTTGATACCTAACTTGGTGCACAATGTATGGAAGATATTTGTGAACTCTGACACTGCTTGGTCTCTTTCTTGTCACAGTGTGGTCCATTTGGTATACAAGTCGTCATAACTTACGACAGGGTACTATTGTTCCTTAATAGCATCCCTGAAGGATTCCCAGGTGGCCACGACTGTAAAATAATGAGGGTTCCTTTGTTTCCTTTTTCTCATAGAAATTTTCCCACCAATCTTTGACATGGGGAACGACTTTGAGGAGTGCAAAAGTAATATTTTCTCTATTCGAAAATTTATGGACAGAAAAATACCCTTCTAGTAGATTCAACCACTGTTCTCCAACATCTGCATCTATCTGGCCTTCAAATATAGGAATATCAAAGTTTATTTGTACCTTGAAGGGGGAGACACCTCCGCTCGAGAAAGATGTGTCCCCTATTGGTAGCCACCGAAGGATTTGCGTGAAACTATCCATCATCTCGTTCCTCTATTGCGTGAGGGCTTCCTCAAGCAAAATTTTGAAAGGATCTCCTATCCCATCATATTTCTTTTCTCCTGCCATGAGAGTTCGCTTGGGCATGCAAGAGATGTTGTCCTCAAGAGAAACAAGCTCGAGACCCAATTCTTTGTACCCTGACCTCATTAGGGACATGCATTAAGACGACAAGGAGAAGAACTCTCTGATACCACTGATTCATATTTTATGAGAAGAACGAAATGAATACAGATTATTAAAATATGATTAACACAGAATAAAAAAGATATAGTAAAACTGGTTTTCTATTCAATAACAAAATAAGCTTAAACTGTAAAATGCAGCAGAAAACAAGCTTGCTGGAATGGTGTCGGCTTATCTCTGAGAAGAGATGTGATCACTGCACTCATTCATAAGAATATGATTACAATGAGGCTCTGAAGGCCCTTTCACAATAAACAGTAATGTAAAAAACCCTATACATCCAAAATCCTAACCCTAGGATATGAAGTGCCAAAAGTCATGTGGACCCCGTTTGGTTAAGTCAGTACATCAACTTCCCAGGGTCATAACTTTTGCATACGATCTTTGTTTTAGGTGCATGATAACCTGTTGGAAAGGTATCATCGAGGAGATTCTTAAATATCATTCATCCCTATTCACACTGAAAAAATTTGTTAATGCTGTCTCCAAGATATTGTTGAATGCTTCAACCGTTCTGTATGCTTGTGGATGGTAAGGTGTACTTTTCTGATGGTGGACTGCAAATTCTTTAGTCAGGGCTTCAACTGTCTTATTGATGAAGTGTGTACCTTGATCACTCATAAGGATCTTAGGCCATCCAAACCTGGTTATTATGTCATCAAATATAAAATGTGCAGCTATAGTTGCACTACAGTCCTTGACTGCTCTGCCTTCGGCCCATCTGGTTAAGTATTCTGTCGCAGTAATGATGTACCTTTCTCTTGTGCGCTTTCCTAGTGGTGTTATAGGTTCCACGAAGTCAATGGCCCACTTTTCAAATGCTTGTAGGTTCATCTACGGTGTTAATGGCATTTCATCTCTTCAGGATGGTTTTCCAATTCTCTAGCATACATCACATGCTCTGACATACTCTTTAGCATCTCTGTGTAACGTAGACCACCAAAGGCCAGCTCGCAGAACCTTCTGCATAGTTTCTTTCTTTCCCTATGTAATGTCCTCCTATGATGCCTTCATGAGATTATTCGAGGATCAGTGGTTTCTCTATCTCCATAACACACCTCCTTAATATTTCATCCTACCCCATTTTGTACAACTGTCAAGCTATAAGTGAAAAGTCTGCAACACGCACCACTAGTTGTTTCTTCTGAGGAATTGTATACTCACTTGGATCCATTCCTGTTGACAGGAACTGGACTATGTCTGTGAAGTGGTCATCAAGATTTCTAATGGAGATCAATTGTGCATACGATAATGTATCCTCCAAACTGGTAGGTTCTTTGCCATGGTCCAACCTTGATAAGTGGCCTGGGCCCTTGTTCATTCTTCTTGGCTTAACCATGATCTCAAAATCATATTCTTGAAACAACAGAATCCATATGCATATTATCCCCCCCAACAATGGCTTATTGACTAGGTACTTTAGCGCAGAGTGATCAGTAAACATTTTAAAGTGTCCTCCCAACAAGTAGTGGCGTAATTTTTGTAGTGCATACACCATGGATAGTCCCTCTCTCTCTGTAGTGGTGTAATTGACTTCAGCTGTGGATAGCTTCCTGCTGGAAAATGCTAATGGATGATCAATGTCCCCTTCTCTAGGTTGTGCCAATACGACTCCTAATGAAATAGAAGATGCATCGACATGCACATGGAATTCTTTGCTCCAATCTGGAAAAACCAGAATGGGCGCTATAACCATCTTCTGTTTCAGTGTGTCGAAGCTCTATTGACATTCATCTATCCACTCATACTAGTAGTCCTTATTCAGTAGCTTCTCCATTGGTGTTGTAATTTGGGCATATCCTTTGATAAATTTCTTGTAATATCTAGTATGGCCCAGTGTAGTGCGCATTTTTTTGACTGAAGTAGGAGGTGGCAAATCAACTATAATTGCAATTTTAGATGGGTCTACCAACAATCCCTGCTTGCATACAATATGACCTAATAGCACTCCAAATGGTGAGAAGAAGATGCATTTCTTCAAATTCAAAGCAATTTGACACTGCCTACATTTGTCCAACATTAGCCTTAGACATTCAATATGATTTTACAACAAACTAAAAATAGTCCAGTCATCAAAGTATGCTTCTAAAAATTTATACAAAAATTCTTTGAACGCTTCGACCACCACCCTAGAAAAGATGGTTGGGGCATTCTTCAATCCAAATGGCATTACTGTATATTGGTAGGATCCCCACTCTGTGGCAAATGTAGTCTTATGACGGTCCTCCTTGGCAATGTGGATCTGATGGTATCCCAAAAAGTCGTCTGTAAAAGAATATACTTCTTGGCCTACCACATTATCCAACACTTCGTCTGTGAATGGTGTAGGGAAAGGGTCATGCAGACAAGCATCATTCAACTTTCTGGGGTCCACACAGATCTTGATTTCTCCTGTCTTCTTGTCTTGTACCACCATAGGGTCTATCCACTCCGACTCTTAGAGAGGTTCAATAATCCCTGCTTCCAACATTCTGTCGAGCTTGATCTTCACTTTTTCCTTGTATTTTGGGTTCAGTCTGTAAGGTATTTTCTTGACTGGCTTTGCATCTGGTTTCAAAGGTATTCTCATCTCACCCATAGGCCCTTTGATTCCCTTCATATCAGTGAACTTGGTCGGGAACAAGTCCTGATATTCATGCAATAACTCTGTAATCTTGTCAATGGTAGCAGCATCCCAATAATCTTCGACATTGGAAAGCTTCGGTGTCTCCTCTATCCCAATATTGACTTTCTTTATTTTGATCGGTTGTCCTATGAATGGTAGCTCAACTTCTGGACCTTCCACATTTTTGTGGCCTTCTATCTCAGCGATGTTTACCTTCCTCGGATCATCATCTTCACTGGCATTAATGTTGTAACATCCTTGCAATTTCTGGAATGGC
>JZKD02S2094735.1:9085-19881 GCA_000966675.3 Picea glauca
CTATTAGGTCTTCTTACATCCGCCTTATTCTATTTTATTGAAAGGTCTTATTAATATTGACCTTTATTACATCCGAATACATTGATCTACCTAGGTGCGGGTTAGGACCTTAACAATAACAGTACTTGTCTCAATGTCCCCAGTCTGGTTTGGAACCCATCTTGAAAATATACACATGCAATAGTTTCAATAGAAAGTTTAAGAGTAACAATGTACAGATGTGGATGAATCCATTCCAGAACAAAACAAGATAGAGAAAGAATGTCTCCACTATAATATGCCTGTTGTTGCAATTTTCTATAACTAAAAAGCACAAGAGTGCGCTGAGGCTTGAGTCTGCAACATGATGCAAATGTTTGGGGAAGTCCTTCCTTGTTTGCAGTAAGCAACATTATTTTCTCGACATCTAGCTGAATACTACTAGTATTGTGTTATGACATTCTGTAATTATAGAATCTGAACTCAAATTGTCAGATGGAATAGCTAAAGTGAAATAGAAAGTTTTAAAAGCCAAATGGCTTAAAACTTAAAAGATTAATTGAAAGGTATGCTATTTAAAACATTCTTTCAGTAAATTCAATGAAATCCTTCATGCATAGAATTTGGTATATGAGCAAAATCAATATAGAAAGGGAGATTACGAATATATCTGAGTTCCAAGAGAAGGCATGATGCTTTAAATTACTCTTCAGAAAAACATGGTGGAGAGTGGCACTGATCAAGCACAGACCTAATAGATTCTCTAGTGCTCAAATGAACTGAGAAAGAATGTGCAAATTATTTTCCAAAATTAGTTATAATATAAAAGATTATGCAGATCTAAGGGCCTAGATTAAAGGTTTTTAATGTCAAGAATAACCCAGATCAAGCTATCAAGACTCTGGCATATGTGAATGTAATTTTAGCTTTGATATATGACACATCAGTCGGTTTTAAATTTTAACTATAATTTGACCCTTTAGCCAATGGCAAAGATTCCATTGGTTAAATCAACTCCTCCCTTTTTTGAGACCAAAGAAAGGAAAACGGGAAATGATACAAAATTACTACCTCAAGCCAGCAAAGAATAAATTCAACAGAGCATAGTAAGAACTATTTTAGTGAAACTTAAGAGCCTGTATGGTGAAACAAGGATGACTTACATTAACTGGAAAATCCATCAGTGGACGTCGTGAAGGCCATTTAATATTATCCCAGTCAACAGTAGGAGGAAACATTTTATAATCCTTTTGCATGAAGAAACCCTGATCACATACATAGGCATTAAGAAGTCAAAATAGTACAAGAACATTCCTTCATACTTCAGATACACGCATGCACATTTATACCATGACATAGAGATTTTTTACAAATTTAAGTATAACTTATTGAATTGTTGCAAACAAATGTTGTTAACATTATTTCAATATTATCAGCATCTCAGAATTCATTCAGCAAAAGAAATTTATTAAAGAGAGTTAAAAAACATCGTATCTTTGACCCTAACTAGAAAAAAAAGGGCCTAGACCATGGGGGTTAGTTCATGAGGTGCAACATGCAACAGGATACAAACTGGACTAAACAGATTCTATGCCCCGCATGACAGCCTCTCATTCTCAGGCAGGATGTAGGCAGTGGATGTAATTATGAGTGCAGTTGGATCTGATCATCGCCGGTAAAGGTGAATGAGGGGGTATGCTGGGCTGTTATGTAATGCTCCCAAGCCAAGATGCAAGGAACATCACGGTTTTGGGTGTCTTTTTTAAACTTTTTCTGGTTGTGGCATTTCGTCAAACACTTTGCTGATTTACTTATGTTTAAGTGTTTACTTGCAGGTTGACCTCTTAAATTCGGCCTTAGGGTTTAGATTCAATTATCACACATAGATCTGAAGATATAATCAATGGAAACACAAGATGCACCAAATATGGAACCAATAGAAAAGATCTGACCTTTATTAATATAATGAGCAAGAGCCTGATACAAGAGTGAGGCCGATCTGAAATGACCAACAGATGGATCCAATAAACACACTAAGAGCTGCTACAAAATGCTCCAAGAAGAGACTACAAGCCTTCAAAGGCTGAATATACCATGAAGACCAATACAAGAGAAGATCTGGGTCGTATGAAGTGCTAAAACCCCAAACTGGATAGGTCATGCCCTGTTGGAAGTTGAATACCCTCAACAAATTCGGCCCTGGTGTCAAAGGCCACCAAACCCTCCGCTGAATATGCCAAACTGTAGATCGGGGTGAGTAGAATCCCCTCCTGAAATCTCAGACCGAAATACCAAGGGGTGCTCCTCCAAATGCTGAATCCCCAAGTGGGGTTGCACCCTCCTGAATACTGTCAAACCCTACAATTTCGGCCCTGATGAAAGAGGCCTCCAAATGCTCTGAAACTCTCCAAAAAGATAGATCGGGACACTGCAAGTCAGTAGGTGAAGTCTCAGGGTCCAATCTGAAGTATAACCCCTCCAAACTGAATAGATTTGAATCTCAAGAATGCCCTCCTTCTCTCCAATTCGTCCAATGCATCCAATAAATCAAATGGCACATAAAACTCCTCCGGAATGCACTAGATCTAATGGCCAAGACCCTGCAATGAAAACCCAGGTGCTAGAATCTGCAAAAGCCTTTCCAATCTCTTGGAACGAACTTCCCTTAATGAATGGTGCACCCCCTTTGCTGGAAACCCCCAATGGTGCACCCTCTCTCTTCCTGTGCCTGTGGCTAGTGTAGAACCCTCCTGCAACTGAGTAGATCTGAATTAGAATGGTGTGGGGGAGTATTGCATCCCCGAGACCAAGCTTGGGACAAGCTAGGTGGAATCTTTCACCACCGAATCGTCCTCTAGGGTTTGTTAAGTCAAAACCCCCAAGGTATGGGCTCACTAGCTAGAAGCCAGATATCAAAAGATAAGCATACATGAATGAATGATTATAGGCCCTTGCCTCTTATTTATACTTCCTGCATCCCCTTGTCTCTCCAAAGTGACTTTTCTTTTTTAATTATTAATTAATTAATTAAATCACTTTAATTAATTAATTAACCTTCTTACCTTTGAAAAGCGCCTTATCTCTCCTAGTTGTTTCCTTGGCCACTGAAAGTCACTTCTCATCATTCTATCCTGTATTCATGTTCCCCCAGATTCCAATGAGCTATTACACTGAGAGGTTCCTCCAAGTATTGTGCCCAAAATGACCTCTTCTGTGAATTTAATTAGCTTATAGTTCAAAATACTCAAAATCATGGAAATCGTCGGAATGCAACGAAGCCAAAGCCAACCTGCGCGGAATGGATGGGATGAGCGATGCAAGACGGACCCCAAAATATCTCTCAATAATCTTTGTACTCGGTATAACCTCTATTTGGCTATTGTGGTCATCATAACCCTCTGTAATGTAATGATGTCCCAAAGTGGGGACATTACAGTCCTCCCTGCTAGAAAATTGCTTGTCCTCAAGCAATAACCAAATCCCCTCAAGTATAATACCAGGATCCCATGTCCACCTGTGGGACACACAGTAGACCCCCTCCAAAGATGAACTATCACGCACTCTGCCCCCTGGGTCCCATATCAAGTCATGAACTGCAAGCCCCTGGGAAGCATAATCCTAAAATGTATCAACATCCTGAAACTCCTGCTCATGACTCATGGCCTCATCCCTGACTGAGTCCATCCTCCAAGATACTACCAAGCACAACACGGCCTCCATCAACTACCCATGTTGATGCCGGAATGAGGTATTGCCAGACCTCCGTGAGACACCCTCAAGTGATGTGCTCTCCTCAACACTGAAGCTCAATGGAAAGTCAGAATAACCTTCCCCTGCAAAGGTCCACTTGCCCCTGTCAGTCAATGAGATGCTCAATCCTTCAATCCCCGAGTCCCATGCTAGCCTCTATCGAAGATCACCATGTTGACACTGCACTCTGCTGACCATGCCTGACTGCTCCCTGTATATATACCAGACCCTCCACTCCTGGATCCTCAAGCTGTAGTACCTATGGCACTTGGACCTGTTGTCCAGAAGCTGCATCTGTAAGAACATCTATGTGGAAGTAGTACCTGCCCTACCATCTCCATGCCCGATCATGATGATCAAGAGGGAGAAAATGTCTCGCTCCAAAGGACAAGTACCTGCAGGCCCGCACCAAACCAACCCAAGGTGGAGTGTGTGGCTCTCTGACGCAACCTGGGTCAACATGACGTAAAATATCCTAGTAACAAAATGAACTCCCGAATCCCATGGCAAACTTGGAAGTTTATCACTTCCAGTCTCTGCTAGTTGCTCATGTGTCGGATTGATCACTCTCGGAAGCCCTTTGTAATCATCTATTTTCACCTGGCCTATGATGCTCACCATCACGCACCAAGTCTCAACTGTCTTCCTAACACGATCCACCTCTGACCTGATGTATGCCGTAAAAGTACTCCTGTAAAGTGGTATCGGCCTACTCACTCTTCGTGCCCTCTACCACTGTCTATCTCTCCTCATGTTGTTGTCAATGATAAATGTGTCGGAAAAGGATAACAAAAACCTCTGTCGCTGACTGTAGACCTGTAAAACATCACATGCTTTGGTCAATCCCAAGGATTCAACCAAAAGATCATCCATTGGTATCCATGGTACAGACTCTCCAGTGATCATCACTGACTCCCAATCATCCAGTACAACCAGAAGTAACTCCTCCAACTGCTGGTCCACCAACCTATACCTCTCATCTCCCACGCAACTGCTGATACGGTGAAGGTGATCTCCCCTAACTATGTGATGCTGCAAAGGAGTGGTATTTGCATGCTCCCCTAAGTGTGTCTCCTCCCTGCAAGGCAATACACCCCTCTGAATCCCACCATACATCTCGGCATGTCTCTATGAGCTATCACTCACCACTGTATGCTCTGACATACTCATGTCGTCTCCCGTATACTCATGCCGCATCATGGATACTGGGCGTACTACTAGATCAACCTCTGTCTGAAGGTCAACCACTCTCGAAACACAAATCGAAGGGTCCTCCATCAATTGGTGCTCCTCTGCTAGACCACCAACATCCTCTAGCCATGTGACTGAAGGACATATCTGACTGTCCACTAGGATAGATGAAGTGGACCTCTGACTAATCTCCTCAAGAAGCTCCTCTGATCTGGACTCTGATTCTTTAAGGGTTGTCTATGTGCCTCTCAAGAATCCTCGAGTGCTCTCCAACTCCTGAGTGAGTCGATCCACCTCCAACTCCCGCACCCTCAAGGCCCTGTGATACATCTCGCCAATCCCCAAGAGGTAGTCCCTATCTGTCAACAACTGTTGGTAGTCAGTCCTCATCATAAACACTCTCTCTCTGAGGGTATGAAGGTCATCCATGGCAAATCCCTCACCTGCACTACCATGTGCCACCGATGCCCTCCAACAGTAATCAGCCACCAATGCATGTGTGTCATCACAACGCTTAGTGGCTGCCATGATCATATCCTCACTGACTCTCAGTTGTCCTGCTAAGTGGTGTGACTCCTGATCACATTCATGCTAAGGTGTCACCTCATGTCTCTAACTGCTAGTGCCATCACTGGTATCCCCAACAACACTCTCTGCAGAAGATAAAGTGTTGAACTTCCCACTATCTACTGTGCGACTGGGTCTGCCCATATGTGACTGCAAATCATCCTCAACTGCTAGCTCCCTCTAAATCATATTGTATCTGGTGTGAGGAGTTGTATCCTCCTGTGCACTCACCCTGCTACTATCATCTGCACCTAGATCCCATATAGATGTGTCCAGACACGTGCTATGGTCATCCTGACGAATAAAGAGTGCATACTCATCAATGCAAGCCGATCCTGGAAGCAAGTCCCCCATCATACTGTCAGTCTCTGTAATTTGCTCGACTAATGGAGTCTCCAAAAGTTGCGACTCAATCTCCTCATGTTGATCTGTATGTGTAAGATCAACTGTCTGCACGTCTTGTATCTCCTCCTGGATCTGTGGATCTACATGTCCATGGTGTGCATCCCTCACGTACGGCTCCTCTATTCCACTGCTATCCTCATATAATGTGGTTGTCATAGGTGTCTAGAAAGATGACAGATGTGTCACGGTCACCATAGGAAGTTGGTCATCTATAGGTGCTAACACATGTGAGTCCTCACTAGTGTCACCACTCTGATGAGGTGTAAGGTCATCAACAGTATGTGATATGACTGTTGAAGCATAAGTGTTATCATCCTGTCCATCCAACTATCCCTTCAATGCGCAAAGGTCACTATCATCCACAAGCGTGCAAGCATCGCTAGCCTCTGTGCAAGAGTCACTATCATCATCAAGCTACTCCAGATAAGCATCTATCGATCCATCCTCACATGCCTCATCATCACTGTCATAGCATACCTCAATAATATGCTTCTTACCCTTACCCCTACACCTATGATCTGGTTCCCAAGGCACCTTGCAACTGTAGCAAAGYTGTGTGTTCCTAAAGGGTGTGGGGTTACTCTGTGCTTCCTTCCATCTAGCTGTTGTGGCCATGTATTCCATTGCCTGATTGACCCAGAATGTAATCTCCTCTGTGCTCCACCTAGGATTTTTCATGGATAAATATTGTTGGAATGTTACTTGAGCCCTAGCTCTCTCACTAAGGTCGTAGTAATATTCCCATCTACAACATACAGTCTCTCTAGAAAATCCTTAATATCCATCTCTTCTTATGGACGACCCCTCGATGGCTCTACATGCATGTGTTAATTCCCACTGGCTGGCAGGAATCTAAGCTCTGATACCACTGTAATGTTCCCAAGCCAAGATGCAAGGAACATCACGATTTTGGGTGTCTTTTTTAAACTTTTTCTGTTTGTGGCATTTCGTCAAACACGTTGCTGATTTACTTATGTTAGAGTGTTTACTTGCAGGTTGACCTCTTAAATTCAGCCTTAGGGTTTAGATTCAATTATCACATACAGATCTGAAGATATAATCAATGGAAACACAAGATGCACCAAATATGGAACCAATAGCAAAGATATGACCTTTATTAATATAATGATAAGTGAGGCCGATCTGAAATGACCAACAGATAGATCCAATAAACACACCAAGAGTTGCTACAAAATGCTCCAAGAAGAGACTACAAGCCTCCAAAGGTTGAATATACCATGAAGACCAATACAAGAGAAGATATCGGTTGTATGAAGTGCTAAACCCCCAAACTGGATAGGTCATGACCTGTTGGACGTTGAATACCCTCAACAAATTCGGCCATGGTGTCAAAGGCCACCAAACCCTCCGCTGAATATGCCAAACTGTAGAACGGGGTGAGTAGAATCCCCTCCTGAAATATCAGACCGAAATACCAAGGGGTGCTCCAAATGGTGAATCCCCAAGTGGGGTTGCACCCTCCTGAATACTGTCAAACCCTACAATTTTGGCCCTGATGAAGGAGGCCTCCAAATGCTCTGAAACTCTCCAGAAAGATAGATCGGGACACTGCAAGTCAGTACGTGAAGTCTCAGGGTCCGATCTGAAGTATAACCCCTCCAAACTCAATAGATCTGAATCTCAAAAATGCCCTCCTCTCCAATTCGTCCAATGCATCCAATAAATCAAATGGCACATAAAACTCCTCTGGAATGCACTAGATCTAATGGCCAAGACCCTGCAATGAAAACCCAGGTGCTAGAATCTGCAGAAGCCCTTCCAATCTCTTGGAACGAATTTCCCTCAATGAATGGTGCACCCCCCTTGTTGGAAACCCCCCAATGGTGCACCCTCTTTCTTCCTGTGCCTGTGGCTGGTGTAGAACCCTCCTGCAACTGAGTAGATCTGAACTAGAATCGTGTGGGGGAGTATTGCATCCCCGAGACCAAGCTTGGGACAAGCTACGTNATATTTTTTACTAATCCAATCACAGATAGGTTTTACTAATCTGAAATATGAGATTTTACTAATCTGAAATTTGAACGTTGAAGAACTAAAACACAACTATTTGTTATTGTGCTAATAGGTTGGATTATTTATAGAAGAAGCCTGGATTAGTTTGATGATATGGCCATTTTCAAACAGTTTGTGTAGCAACAAGAATTTCCGAGGATGGCTGCACGCATTTCTGTAAACATTTCTTTTCTTGCAAGCAACACAACGTTATGCTAGAATATTGATCCTTGTATTAGGTTTCGAACCTGTGACCTGGAGCTATGGAAGACGGAGAGAAAGCAAAACTTATATATTGTGTAGTAGATAAATGGCCTATGCAGGTTTCGAACCTGCGACCTTCGCGTTATTAGCACGACGCTCTAACCAACTGAGCTAATAGGCCACTTTGGAATAGGCAAATCTGGATATAATTTCGTCATAATATTTTTAAACCAATCCCACGTTTTAAAATAGATTATGCATTTTATAATTTCAAACCAAAACCTCTCTTTCAGTGCAGTTTCCATTTGGGTTGACTTTGAGGATAATGAAGTTATTAAGGGGGATGAACACGCCATGCAAATACAATTAAATATATGGGATATGATAAGGTCAGGGATTTTGTAGTCGTAAAATTATTTTCATTTTATTTTATTGTTTATATATAAATATTTGGTGTTTCAAGAAAAATGGTCGAAATTCTCTTGGCTCCCTCTTTAAGGTTAAATGGAACTTCTTAATTAAGAAGGTTTGTCTTCATGGTTTATGTTTTGTACTTTGATAGAGGGGAGTGGGGAGTGGTATTCTTTCATAGATCTTTTCATAAAAAAATTATTTTATAAAAAGTATAACACACTTGTTATGGGTATTATTGTGTTTTTTTTTCCAAAAGATAGATTTAAAGTGTCCATTCCAATTGTAAGAATATAGTTATAAGGAAAAGTTGTTACCTGATAGTAAATTAATCTATAGAGGTGGCACACATGCTTTCTATTGGTGAATTAGGTAAAGACTTTTCGTTTTTCATAGAATTAGTTAAGGATGGAAGAAGAATGATTTAGAAGAAGAAGATGATTAAAAAATGTACATTTAGAAGGTTGATGGGAAAGCTCATAATGCAAGTAGTTGCCAATAGTTTTGTCCTTCAGAAGTACATTAGAGACTTACATCATGTGCCAAGTTTTCCAAGTTAGTTGGTAGATGAAGATGCATCCTTCATAATTTAAACTCAATTGAAAAAAAATGTTATATGTAGATTCCTTGTGCTTTTGAATTCAAATTGATTGGATGAGTCATTCTTTACCAAGATTTGACTTTCAATCACAAGTCTAAAATAAATATATTACCCTGTGACTCCCTATACAATCATGAAGTCCTACACCACCTTATTGTATTTTATATAGTTGTCAGATATTTTCTTTTGTTTTGGGAGGGACTGATGTTGTCACACATGCCTTGATCTTGAGAAAGACTAGCACATATATATCTAAGCTATCTCACCCATGTCTGCATCCATTGTTAGATGTGCATTGCATTCAACCCTGTCTTAATGTCATTGAATTAGAATCTGAACA
Source organism: Picea glauca (assembly GCA_000966675.3). Lineage (NCBI taxonomy): Eukaryota > Viridiplantae > Streptophyta > Pinopsida > Pinales > Pinaceae > Picea > Picea glauca. Next base: position 18,547 of record JZKD02S2094735.1, read on the forward strand.
CTCATGTGGCACACACTTTATCTTTGTAATTTGGGTTTTTACTTTCTGTGATTTGGGGGCCTGTCATTACAATCCATTCCACCAAGCAAAATTTTCTTTGGAACCCTCTTTAAATACATAGGTAGTTAGTGAAGAAGAGTTGGGGGAAGGTATTGGAATCCATCACCCTTTTAAAGTTGCCACCAAATCTAGGTCCTATATTGAAGGAGGTAGATACGATTCTTATCATGGTCATCCACACATGACAGTGGAACCATAGTGCTTTGAGATCATGTTGCCCAATAATTTCTCCTGGTGGATGAGTAATGGGATCAAAAAAAGAACTTGGGGGAATTTTTTAGTCCGACCTAGGTTGTTTTCACAAAGTTGGATTATAAGTATTCACCCTCCATTCAAGGATCAAGTTTTCTAAGTGCAACAACTTTGACTGTGCATTATTTTTTGGTGGATCAATGCCACACTTGTGGGGTTCAACTAATTTAATTGCATTTTGATTCAACCAAATATCTCATAGAAAACCATTAAAGATCCAAGATCAACCCAATTGGAAACAATAAACATGCAACAACACACATATCAATGGAAGACTCATAGCTAGAGAAGATAGATCATGCATTCCATGCACACCTGACAAGAGAGGAATGATACAACATCAACATGCTAGCCCCATGCACCAAAAAAAATGAGTAAGTTTGGTTTTTTAATTAATGGTATTTATCCCAAATTTACTACTTAATACAAATCCATCTCTTTGTATTGAATTTGACATCTCCATATAGTAAGGAAGATGGAAGAAGCTGATAAAGGTGGTAAAATGTATGAACACATTTTGTATTTTTAATTGAGTCAAAATGATATTTCTTGGGAATCTAACTTGAATGCTTGGAAAAATATTGTTTCACAATCAACATGGATATGAATCCCATGACATTATCATTGTAAGAGGGATTGAAGAGGCATTTTCATTGTAAGAAGGATTGAAGAGTGGCATTTTGTAAGAATATTCCAAATTTCACAAGGAGGAGAGAAAAAGAGGGTTATTAAACTCATATTTATTTAAGAGGCATTGTAAACAAATGCATTGAATATGACCAACTTGTGAAGTTCATTCAATACTGAAAAAAAAAACTATGAAATGAAAGTTATGTTTTTATATTCGTTCTAGACCTTTCTTGAATTTGGAATAAGGAGGTCTATGGACATTTGTCATTGTGTGGTTGATCTTCTCTTTTGTGGCACTTAAAACATAATTGCAATTCATCATTTAACCACCACACACATGAATTAAAGGGGCGTACAAATCTTGATCATTCAAATCATGTGACAAAGAGGACT
>JZKD02S2094736.1:19271-35470 GCA_000966675.3 Picea glauca
GACAACCAAAATCATGGGATGTGGAAGGGTTAAGTTGTTGTTGAAAGATGGAATGATTAGAAATCTCCCTAGAGTTTTGCACATTTCAGATATAGCCAGGAGCCTAATATTTGTAAGTAAGTTGGATGATGTAGGTGTGGATACTTTAGTGGGGAAGGGTACTTACAAGATAGTCAGAGGAGAAATGGTGTTGATGAGGGGAGTTCGATGTGGAAATCTGTACAAGTTGTTGGGAAGAACTTATACTGGTGTGTGTAATATTTCTATTGTCCTTGAGTAGAGAAATAAAGGAGACATGATCCATATTGTCCTTGGAAATAATACCATGCTATGGCATCAAAGTCTGGGACATATTTGAGAAAAGGGCCTTCGACCACTACATGATAAAGGTATGGTTGAAGGTTTTTCTAATTGCACCCTAGATTTTGATTTCTGTGAACATTGCATTTATGGTAAACATAATCGAGTAAGATTCTCATCTGGTGCTACAAGAGCAAAGGGGATCTTAGAGATGATACACAATGATGTGTTTGGACTTGTGCATGTTCCATCACTAGGTAAATATGTGTATTATGTTTCATTTATGGATGATTTCTCAAGGAACACATGGATTTATTTTCTTAGGAAGAAATATGAGGTATTTGATAAATTTAAAGAGTTTAAGGCTCTGGTAGAAAATCAAATGGAGAAGAAAATAAAAGTGTTGAGGACAAATAATGGTGAATAATTCCGTGGGAATGAATTCAAAGAGTTCAGTAAAAAGTGCGGTATAGCAAGGAAGAAGACTACTCCATACACATCTAAACATAATGGAGTTGCAAAAAGGATGAACAAGATGTTGATGGAAAATCAAGTAGCATGGTTACACACCAAAATTGCTCACTTCAATAGTGTCACAAGTGTCATCATTACAACTGTTGTAAGTGTCGCATCTTGTCCGCAAGTGTCACATCTTGATCACAAGTGTCGCAAGTGTCAAAAACATCATACTGCCATCTTTCCTATGTTATGCCTCTAACGACATCACAAGGGCACTTAAGACACCCCAAAGACTAGTTTTGAAGAAGAGAAATTAGTTGACAAGGAGTACAAACCTTTTTCCACTGAAAAAACCACTCAAATATCAAATTTGGAAGGAAACGCTCCCCTATGCATTGTTAGGGAGTGTTAATGCTTCATGGGCCTCTTTGGGGGAGTGTTAGAACGCTCTGTGCCCCATTTTGGGGGAGCGCTACCCTTTCTGAGTGAGTTTTGGTTTGTTGAGACAAATCAGGGAAGAATCCCCTCAATTTATGAAGATGGTTGGATTTGAATAGAAGGTCAAGTCATGATATTAGGGAAGATCCTCAATTGAAGGAGAAGAATCCTAAACTTATCCCAAATATCTCTCAAGTGGTTGGGCCTCTCCAAGGTTATATAAGGACGCCTTCTCATGGTGAAAGGTATAGAAAAGGTTGGAGATATGAAACCTATGATCTCATAGGTAATATACAACATATAGATATTGAGAATTACACCAAACTTATGATCCCATAAGTGAGATTCCATTGAAGCACAATCAGTGTAGATTACTTGAGCGAAGGGGTTGGACAAGGAGAGCTGGAAGAAGCTTCTACACCTTCATCAAAGGATTGTAAGCACTCTTCATTTTTTCTCATTAATAATCAATGCTTGGCCTGTTTATTTCAAATTTATGTTTGTTCCACATGAATTTGTGTTCAGTAGATAGATCTATATTTGAGATAATCTCAATAGAATAGGAAGTTCTTTGTGTCTTTGTTTGTTTTACAGGACCTGTCGAGGAGCTCAGGATTGGAGCTCAGCTTGGACTTTGCGAGGACAAACGATGTTAACAAGGTACATATCGTTCTTCTTCCTCTTTGCATATTATATTAATTAGATATAAAAAGGATGTCATTGTCCATGTTAAGCACTTTTCTGTCTTGGTCTTAGGAGTATAGAGACCAAGAGGGAATCCGCTTGTCCACAAGAGGATTCACCTATAACACAAATTGACGACTCCACTAGGGAGGAGATCTGATTTTTGTTCCCTTTCCTAGATCTTGTTTTGGCCCTTTGCTCACTCAATTGACCTTCTCCATACTGTCTCTTTGATTCTTAGATCTGATTGATTGGCTCTTGATTTCATCATATGCAATTTGATTGATTGAGTTTGCTTGATTTTTTGAGTTTCTGGGCATTTTTTTGAACTTTTGAAGCCTAGTGCTCCCCTGCCCTTGCTATCAGAGCGTTAACACTCCCTGTTGGTCTTACACAGAGCATTGGAACACTCTGGTGCCCCTTACACCAGAGCGCTACCCCCTTTTCTGTGAAAAATCCTCTAGGTTTTCAATTTCTGAGTTCATTTCTTGCTCTTGGCACTAACTCACGAGTTTTACAATCTCAGTTCATCTTGGTCTTGGCCTTCAACACCCTGTTTTCTAAGAATTGATCCTCTTTTGTTTAGAAATTTGACATTTTATTTCCTTGCCTTGAAGTCACTCTTTGTCTTTGCTGACCTAGAGTGAACTTGTTGTTTTCTTCTCATTTATCTGATTGAGTGGAAGATTTTGTGAGGAAATCCAAAGGTTTGTGAACCTTTCCATTTGATCTTTGAGGTCAGTTTCCATCATTTCTCTTTTCTTTGAGGTTTTTTGTTCTTGTTTGCAAATTTGGTTATCTTTATCTTTCTTGTTTATTCACGACGAGAGTGTATTTTTGTTTGTGTGAGGTTTGCTTCTGATTGTTTAATCCCGAAGTCTGATTGACATTAGAAGTCTTACATCTGATTATCATTCACATATAAGCAAAAGGACATATTTTAGTGATTGGTTTGGATATTAGAAGGCATTTCTGAAATTTCTTAGCATTACATTGGATTTGGTTGAGAAACAATTGTATGAGGATGTTGCATCTCAGTGTTTGATAATGAAAATAACTTTCTCTCGTTCCCTTAAATAAGCGTTCATCGAAAGACAAGATTGCTTATCATTTTCTTGTGCATTTTTTTTGGAATTGAGTCATAATAACATCAGTTTCATTTTCATACACCCTTGAGTAAAGAATAGCTGTAAAATTATCGTTAATCAAAATTTATCTAGAACATTTTGTTTTTAGAATCTTCCACCAACATTAGACTAGGACTAGTACTTTGGATTAGGTCGTGAGTACAACTCTCCAAATTTTTTCAAAACAAACATTAGCATCTTGCGATAGGGAGAGAAAATCCAATTGTCGTATAGGCTTTCTGGGATTCCCCTCTCACACATGGGTTACGCACGAGGTTGCATTCAAGATAATTACAGAGATTATCCCTCCGTGGTTCAACTATTTGTAGTGGTCAGATTGTATATTGGGGGTCACTTGAGGGTATACCCACGATTATGTGTGGGATTCTCTCGAGTTTATTTCATACTTGTTATCCTGCCCATACGTTCGGACTGGATTGTTGACTGTATCCTCCCAGGGGTTGACTACGAATTGGTGTCCTTAGTAGCCACAATCTTTAGGTACTTACACAAGGTGAGAGTGAAGGGAAGTCTTTGTTGTACCTAGAACAAACGGTGGTCAAACTCATTCGGGCTCCTTGGAGGGTAAATCCACAATTACTGTGTGGAAGCTTGCACCAAGGCGTAAGTCCGTTAAGCAGGTCGCCATCGTAACTATTCCACCATATCCTAGCCCCTTCTTGACTTGATCACGTGACGTTGGATTTCATCACCAACTAGTACGGTCATCGAGAGAAGGTTTTGTTTGCTTGGCTTTGATTCCTATATTTTATTAACGTATGTTGTTTCTTTTTATTAGTTGGCCCTAGATTTTCAGCGTGTTCTGTTATTCTCCAAGATTGAGCCTGTAGACGATAAAGGTCTTCGTTGATCATGTAGGATGCAAGGGATACCTCCGGAAGGCTACCAACCTTCACCTCCTAATCCTCCAGAAGACACCTACCGTGGAGAGGTAGAAAATCAATCTGACGCTGGGAGTGTTGTTACTCCTTCGTTAGACAATCCAGAAGGCTCTTCGGTTACGATTGAGAATCCCACTCCTCGCACTACATCTATGTCGACAACCCCTCTCAAACCACTTTTACTTCGTTTAGACTCCCTTGGGAACCTCATAGACAAAGAGGTCCCACAGTTACCTGAGAGATCATTTACCGAAACATATATGGGATCCACAGAACCAATCTTTGGTGATGAGTATAGGAATCCTATTTGTCCTACCACTGCAATAGATACAAATCCCACACCTACTCATTCTGTATGGAGGACTTCATCAAGACGTGATCTCTATGATCATTTTGAATCCATTCGACAACCCTTTAATCCTCATGACCCTCCTGTTGAAACTGAGCCATCTGGTCAAACTATGAATCAACCCATCGATCAGGTCATTAACCCTACTTTTACGTCGGCACAATTCCATCCTAAGGCTGGACTCATCACCTCTACTCATTCCCAAGGCACTTCAATAACTACCCCCACTTTTACAAACTTTCACTCTACAACTCCACATGTTTCGCACGATCTTGCTGGGACATCTTTGCACCAAAAAATGTAGACCCTTTTCCAGCCAAATACAACCGATTGGAGGGAAACCACAATCTAGTGGACCTATACCTCCTGGAAGACCACCATCCTATGGCGGGCCTACCCCTCTTGGGGGACAACCCCCTTTTCATGTTCTTCCCGGAGGGCAACGTCCCTTTGCTAGTCATACCCCGGTCATTAATCCACTGCTAGTAGGGGGGAAACCTTCGTTTGCTGGAAATCCTTCACAATCCTTGGGAGTATCTTTGGGAGGCACATTTACCCAACTCCTCATCGGGGGGCACTGATCCAGGAGGCTCCCCAGGCTCAAAAAATGCTCAAAAATCAAAGTTCTTAGAATTGAATGAAACCAATTCCATTGTGATCGGCTCGTCGCATTGATTCCGACCATATATTTACTTTCTTAAACATACGTTGTATGCGATAGTTATCACACTCTGACTGTTTTCTCAAACAACTAAAAAGTCAAAGGTCAAACTAGCAAAACATCAATGCGAACGTCATCATGACATCACAAAAGACACCTCATGATGTTGATGTGGCAACAGTTGACTGGGCAGATGAGGCAGACGTGGACCATTGCAGTGTGGCCACGTGGCACACACCACGTTTGACCAAGCTTTGGCACGTGTCCAATTCTGATTGGATCTGTCATTTGGCCAGTCAACTGCTGCCACATGTCTGTGCCACATCAACATCATGAGGTGTCTTTGGTGATTTCATGCTGACGTCATCATTGAATTTTTGCCAGTTTGACCTTTGACTTTTTCGTTATTTGAGAAAACGGTCAGTGTGCGATAACTCTCGCATACAACGTCCATTTGAGAAAGTAAATATATGGACAGAATAAACGTGATGAGCCGGTTGCAATGGAATTGGTTTCATTCAATTATGAGAACTTTGATTTTTGAGCATTTTCTGAGCCTGGAGAGCCTCCTGGATCAATCACTCATATGATAACTCACAAGGAGGAGTATCAAATCATGTTCCTTCTGGACCATATTATGGACAACATTATCCGGGCAACATCCCAAACACAACCTGGAGTCCTCAAGGACAACAACCTTATCTTTCCCAAGGGTCTAATGTTTATCCTCCCCCTAATGTGTATCCGCCTCCGAGATCTAGTTCTTACCCTCCTTAAGGGAAAAATGTTTATCCTCCTTATGGGCAAGAAAATCACCCAACTTATAATGCTCATAACCCACCGGGTTATGCACATGTTTCCCAGCCATCATTGAATCCTGCTTATCCTAGTCAGCAACAACCATATGTAGGAGGACCTACTGGTTACAATTATCCACCTAACCCAGTTTATTGTCCTACTGGTGTTCCTATGCCACACTAGTATCATCCAAAAGTTAACCAACATCTACCTTTCCTTGCAACTCTGGATCTCCCAGACTTGTCTTGGTTAACCAATGATCCTATTTTTCATTCACCGGTTTGGCCAATTATTCCAGCTAAACTTCCTTCTAATATTCGGAAATTTGACGGAAAACCTGGAGAAGATCAAAATAACCATGTGATGACTTTCCATTTGTGGTGTTCATCAAACTCCCTCATGGATGATTTTATACGTTTGCGTCTTTTCCAGCGAACACTTACGGGCTCTGCAACAAAGTGGTATATTGAACTACCACGTGCTTCTTTTCATGTTTTCAACTCCCTTGCCATGTCTTTCCTCATGCACTTTCAACTACTTATTTGCTACGAGATGGGTACTGAACTCTTGACCTCCCTTCATCAAACTGACTCCGTGCATATCTTTGACCATATTCATGAGTGGAGATGATGACGAAGGATGATCAAAGCAATCATTCCTGACCAATTATTGGTGGAGTGGTTTACTAAATCAATTTTACCCCCGATCGCTCGTGATGTCACTATGGGTGGCGTAGTCACAGAGGAAGAAACCATTGCTCAAGCTCAATACTTAGATTTGGTTTATTAACAATCTGGTACTTCGTATGAGTTACTTCCAAATGCTTCTTGAGCTAATGTTGATCCATCCAAGTCGTCATCCTCATCTCATGTAGACGGTGTTATCGGTTCCGTCAAAACTCAATCTACTTCCCAGTCGACCACACTCTCCTCTACCTCCCCCCAAACTCAGATCTTTGAGGTGAATGCAGTTCAATCTGTACCTTCACAACAATCCAGAGGTAAGAAGAAGGAAAAAAAAATGAAAAAATACTAATAACAATGAACAACCAAAAAATCAAGCTCAAACACCTGCTACTGAAAATAAACCACAACGGAAATTGAAATTCTCGTGTATCATTTGTGGTGACGATCACTACACTCAAGAATGTCCACATCACGATGAAGTGGCCAAACGTTTCCAGGGAAATTCACAACCCGTTGTGATTACTCAGCCTTTTCCACAACAACAATCCATGGTTTCTCAAACCCCCTCTCCTGCGGGCAGTTCTAGCCATCCTCATGATGAAGCCTCGACGAGTGCCCATATTTATATGTTTAATGGGATTAATTTGACCACTCGCTTTAAGACATATGACACATCGGTTAAACCTGACAAAGGAAAAGTCACTAACAATACCGATACTTACCGGATCCGTCACTGTCCTCCGTTAGTCATCCATCAGTGAATCCTCCGTTTGGACCACTTCAGATTGAGAAACCTACATTCGAATCTATCTTACACCCTCCTAAAAGCACTATCCATAAATCTGCCTTTAATCCTAGTTCACGTGTCGCCCAAAACTACAACATTCTTGAAGATTTGGCTCAAGCATCGTGTGCTATGTCTGCATTAGAAGTTCTACAACACTGCCCCAATCAACGTAGAACACTCTTGGCTTCTATTAGCACTATTTATCCTGAGTCGTCCAACAATATCATGTTTAACCTGGACAATTATACATATCGACTCTCCCACCAACTTACTTTCCAAATTGATGTTGTTGTTCACAATCAACAAATTCACGGAACCATCTTGGATGAGGGAGATTCTACTTGTGTCATGTCTTTATCATGTTGGAAAGGTTTAAAATCACCCGCACTTAACAAATCCCCAACGATGTTATGCGCATTCGATGGGTGAGGTTTTCATCCCCATGGGATTTTACAGTCCCTGCCCGTCCAGTTGGGTGGCAAAACCGTCACTGTTGATGTCGAGGTGGTCGATGCTCCCCTCGATTACAACTTATTACTTGGAAGAAGTTGGTTTTATGCTATGACTTTCATTGCCTCGTCGGTGTTTCGATGTGTACAATTTCCTCATCAGGGCAAAATTGTCACTGTCGATCAGTTAGATTTCTGTACAGCTGACGCTCACGCTCCCACTACCAACAATATTCCATTCTTGGGAGATCACAAGATCACGTATGAAAGCATTGGTGTTGGCTTGTTGAAAGATTCTAGTCTTATGGGTACCTTCCCTACACCACTTCCACCGACTACACATCATATTTCCACAGTCGATATGATTTCGACCACGACTTATCAATCTTTGGAATCATCTGATCGTTGGATTGTATCTAGTCCCTTGGAATTCTATGCACTAGGTACACCATTCCACTTAGTCCAGCCGAAACATCATACATTGCTATGCAATCCACCTCTCCCTCCTCGGATGACCAACATATTTTGTCACCTGACAGTTATTCGATGCCATCGTGGTTAAATTCCTTTTCGTCTGTGATCGACTACATTTCCCCATTTTTTCCCTCTCATGAATCTATTAGGGAAATGTTGAGCATTAACGAGCTACCTCGGGATGATAACCATCATAGATCCTCTTTTCTTCCCCCTCGTGAAGAAATTTGGGGAGATGTACACTCTATCTTCCCTCCTAATGTTGATTTTTCATTGTCTCCCATGACTTCAACTTCCGATGATTTGGATACGGTAGTTGACATGGTGATCTCTTCGGTAGGTATTTTGGAACCTGATCTCCTTACCCTTATCACGAACCTCGACATGTGTTCCTTTTAGAGCATTCTTCTTCCATCCAATGAAGATCTCTTGGAAGTCATGAACGAGTTTTGTCCCTTGACATGGTGTCCTTCTAGAGCATTATCCTCTTGGAAGCCTTGATCAAGAAGAATTCACGAGCATAGTTTCTCCTCTCTATAGCAAGCTCATTAAAAAATGAAACAGAAGTCACGAGCACAGTTTCACTTCTCTGTAGCAAGCTCGTTAAAAAATGAAATAGAATCTTTGAGCATATTTTTCCTCTCTGTAGCAAGCTCGTTAAAAAATGAAACAGAAATCTGGGGATTGAACCCGGAGCCCTGAGCATAGTTCTTTTCCTGTGTCAAGATCTTTAAAAAATGAAACAGTCACCTCTCTTGTCGAGTCTTTTGTTAGGTCTCGTATTTGAACCTTCATTTCATCCACACTTATCCTTTTAGCATCCTTAGTTTCTTCCCATGCATGCCACATCTCCAGTAACAATGGACACTCATGGGTATAATGATCATAGATACCAAAACTAGTACAAGGTTTATTAGTGCAAATATTAATATTTACCCCTTGTTTAGGCTAGGGATTGTTACCTTATCCTTGGGTTGTGACAGTTTGGTTTCCCCTAGTGTTGGTATTAGGTTACTAGTTTATATTCCCCTAGTTCCCTTGGTTTTGATTATTTTAGTTTCCCTTCCCATTATTCTTCATTTTATTCTGATTAGGGGGGTTGGGTACCATTTTTGGTGTGTACACTTGCACTCGTGGAGGGGGTATAGGCTGACCAATAAGGGTTTGGGGTACCATGACTTGAGTTCTTTCCTATTGTGCCTCCAATGAATTTCTCGATCCAGTTGATTAAGGTAGTTTCCTTAAGAACACTTTCTCCAATGCTTGGTAGTCCTATAATTAGTTGGTCAAATGTTCTTTGTTTTGATCTCAATCAACTCATCCAACCAGATGTTCACATCATGGTGTAGAGTGATGATAAAWTTTKTTGCTTCCTCYTTCAATCCTTCAATTTTTCCACGTGCAGAGCACTTAAATACAATCAAATCTTTACTTTTTCCAACATGMGGGTTTCTTTYSTCCATGAAKCTTCAACTATTTCCCACTTCTTGCAATTTTTCCAATGCTTATCCCAATCAATTTCATTCATTTKGGAATGTTGRATTCAATCCATTCTACCTTCTAATTCAATCATGGGTTGTTTATCCTTCTTGTTATTAGTCATAGGTTTAGTGATATTAAATTTGGCTACATATGGTACTACTCCCATAATTTTGGCACCATCTCCTTAGATAGGTCAATTGTAATAGCTTTGTTGAATCCTTCTTGACCACACTCTATTCTTTCTTTTTTTCTCTAATTTGCTCTGTAACTTCAATATTTGTGGTTTTACTACCTTCCTATGTATTTAAAGAAAAAACCCTTGCACTTATGCTATGGTCTGTCATATGGTGGTCATTTCAATAGTGGGGTTCATTAAATTCATGCATTAAATGCATCCCACATTGTCAACATCAACTACTAATGCGACCGGTTGACTCCCCTTCAACTAGCTTATCTTGACTCTTCTGCTTTCAATTGACTAGCTCTTTTTAATGAATAGTTGATATCTATTCAAATATCAATTTTTGATTCCTCAATCCTCATTCAATTGTTTCCTTCTTTTGTTTTTTTACCACTACTGTGACCCATAATTTTTTTTATTTCTTTCATTAGTGTTTTGGTCTCCTATTAGAGTTTATTCATGTTTGTGATCATTGTATTTTGTTTCCATGGTATCCTCTTTTCCCCTTCTTCTTTCTTTTGTGATCTGAAATGTAACGTCCCCCAACCCAACCAAGGGACATTACGGTGCAGGATACTCATAAAAATGAAATTTTAACAACTAAGTAAATTTCCGTAGCTTTCAACTACAAAATAAAACCAGATTTAGCTATTGTCTGTTAAAATTAATTACATGCATCTACAACATTCTAAATAAACATGAATGCATCTTAATAGATCAACATAGTAGCATATAAATCATTCTTAAATACACAGAGTTCATGGACAACAATTTAACTCATAAATACAAGACAAAAAACATATCAAACACTTATCTTTTAAATCTGTTGTGCAACCAAATGCTTGGGATGGATATTTCACCCATTCATAGACTAGTTGTTCTAAATCTCAACAACAAATCACCCCCGAGCTGAGGCTAGTAATCCACAAAAGAGGGTGTCTCTCACTGTCCACTCACAACCTAGAAAACCCACAACCCACTAATATTCTCCTACAACTATCTTGATTTTGCACCATCTCTCTTCCTCTTGACCTACCCAACCCAAGGAATGTACCCCTTCATTGATCTCAATCCCTTGGGCATCCCATTCATTTATCAGGGTCTCTTTGGCACAAGTAGCTAGGAATCTCTTAGCTGGGAACTCAAGGGAACTTACTGCCAGTAAAACTACCAATAAATAATAACAAACACTTGTTTTTTTAGTGCAACTCACTTAGGAGTTCCCTCTTCAGGCTTGATGATCCAAGTGGATATTGGTGACCACCCACCTATTCCTACTGGCTCCTCTTCTCTGTTTTTTTTCAACACGTTCTTCTGTACTTATTTGTATTTGTGGGTTCTACACTTCTGGGGTTGTCTAAAGCCCCACACATTCTTCAGGTGGATACTCGTGGCCTCTCACCTAATCCAAATAGCTTATTTTGTATGTTTTCATGTCAACACATCTTGTTGTATTTCCAGGGCTGTTTTGGGGCCCTAAACGTTGTTTTTTTTGGCTCGCCATAGTCAAACTATAGACAAAGTTAGATTTTGATGGAAGAATGTGTATTTCTCTGAAAGACCTTTCCAACGGGCTATCACGCACCTAAAACAGAGGTCGTATGCAAAATTTATGACCCTGAGAAGTTGAGGTACCAACTTACACTAACTTACCCATAGGGGCCCACATGACTTTTGGCATTTTACCTTCTAGGGTTAGGTTTTTGGATGTATAGGGTTTTGACATTCATGAGCAATATAAAAAAGGCCTCTGGAGCCTCATTGTAATCCATTCTTCTCAGACAGATGTGCGTAGCAGCCACATCTCTTCTCAAAGATAACTACCACCATTCGAGTAAGTGTCTCATTTTTGTAGTTTTACAGTTTCAACCTATTTCATTATTCAATAGAAAATATTGTTCATTGGATATCTGTGTTATTATTCATATCTCTGTGTTTATTGTATTCAGTCTGTTAATCAGTTCATTCCACTCCTAAATCCGGATCACCTGACAACTTGGATCTTCAATATTCAACTTCAAAACACTCAAGATATGCTCCAACATGCTCTAGAAGTCACCCTGCATGGATGCACTAGCTCCAAGCTCTCTTTTTTGCTCTCCACTTGCTCCTCATGCACAAAAAATCCTTGTGTAAAATTGTTGTCCCCACCCATACGAATTCCCTTCCTTTGGCTTGCCTTTCTTGACTCACACTCTTCCCCAAGATGATTGTACTCAACCCCCATGTTCCCAACAACTATGGGATGTGACTACTCACACCCATCCTCTTACATGTATTCAATTATTGGTTTTAGGAACACTCAATCATAAATTGGAAGGTTCATATACCAATAACAAATTTATGGAAAATGGGTTGAATTAATATACATGAGTAATTCCCCCTTGGACCCCCTATTAGCCATTATCCTAGAGATCCCCCCCCTCTTGTGGATTAATTCAACCCCCATCTTTGTCCTTGTCCCGCTTAGTGGTTGGCATCACATTTTATTATTAAAACATAGAAATACAATTCACATACCACATAGCTTTGGTCGCAACCAAACATTATATCTACATAAGAATTAATTAAACTGGGGATTATAGTGGGGATGTTACATTCCCCCTCCCTTACAATTGTGCATCGTCCTTGGTGCACACTATGCCAATATACATATATGTTAAATTACATCACAATACTTATAAAATAAAATTCTTCACTTTCATAACTCTCGTAGCAGTTCCAACCATAATCTCTTGTTCCTCTCAACTTGCCAACCCAAGGAATGAAACATTCATTTATTAGGGCTGAACCAAAGGATGTACCATCTGTTTATCAGGACTAACCCAAAGAATGTGCCATCCTTTTATCAGGGTCCCTAGCGCAGTTGGCTAGGACTCTGAGATGTGGTTCTAGAATTCTAGCTGCTCAAAATGGAGTCTTGCATTATGTTTTCTTCAAAATTGTAAAAAATTTACGGTTATTCCACCCACATATTTTCTTCATGCTCCCATGTAGCATCTCCAGGACTATAGCAGGTCCATTGAGCCTTTACCAACCATGTGGCCTTTCTCTTGAGAACTTTGACTTTCCGTTTCAAGATGCGTATTGGTTCCACCTAGAAATCCCCTTTGTGCTCCACCTGGATCACATTCCAATCAATTATGTGGTTAGGGTAAGGAACACATTTTTTTAATAATGACACATGAAATACATTTTTCACTCTCATGGATACAAGCAATGCTAGCATGTATGCAATTGCCCCTATCTTTTCCAATATTTCAAAAGGCCCACAATATCTCGCTGCCAACTTCGGGAAACTTCCTAATCTCAGCGAACTTATTTTCGCCTTCACTTTTAAAAACACATGTTCTCCCACTCTAAAATCTCTAAACACTTTATTCTTGTCTGCATAGCTTTCTTGCCTATCCTGGGAAACTTTTAAATTCTGTTTAATCCTTTACATTTTCTCTTCCATATCCTTTAACAAATCTAGCCCAACAACTGCTTTGTCTGCGGGATTATCCCAACTCACTAGTGTGTTACATTTTCTTCCTTGTAATGATTCAAATGGACTCATTTTCAATGAGGCCTTATACCCATTATTGTAAGCAAATTCAACTAAATGAATATACTCCTCCCACTTTGATGGTTGATCCATCACATACATTCTAAGCACATCCTTAATTATCCTGTTAGTCCTCTTTGTTTGTCCATCTAACTTTGGATGATATGTTGTACTAAGGTTTAGATTTGTCCCAAATCCCTTGAACAAACCTTTCCATAAATTTGATGTAAACTTCGGGTCTCTATCTGAAACTATTGCCTTAGGTACTCCATGTAGCATGAAAACTTCTTTCATGTAAATCTTTGCAATATTTGTTGCCTTGTGTGTAGTCTTTACTGGAATGAAATGTGTTTCCTTAGATAATTTATCCACCACCACCATGATGGAATCATGTTGCTTCACTGTTCTGGGTAGCTTTGTAATAAAATCAACCGTGACAACTTCCCACTTCCATTCTGGAATGGGCAATGGCTGTAACAAACCTATTGGATGTCTATGCTCTATTTTCACCCTCTGGCACTCTAGACATATGGCTATGTAATTAGCCACTTCTTTCTTCATTTCTGGCCAAAAGTATTGGATTCTTACAATTGCAATTGTATTTTGATATCTTGGGTGCCCAACATATGGCACATTATGCATTTCCTTCATAATTGCATTTTTTAGCTCACTAGAATTCCACACATATACTTTTCCTTTGTACATGAAAACTTCATCTTCTTTCAACTCATAATAATTAAATTTATGCTGATAATTACCTTGTTGTAATCACTGTTGAAAAAATCGCTGAAATTTCACGAATTTTAAAAAAAATCGCGATTTTTCCCCTCCTCAAAAAATCACCTAGTAAAAATCGCGATTTTTTCACTTTTGAAAAAATCGCAACTTATACAAAAATTCAACGTTTTTTTGGAAAAAGTCACGAGTCAACTCAAAAAATCGTGGGATGCACCCAGTCCGTGGGGATAAAGGTGATTTGGTCTTTTTTTTTCGCTCATTTGACTTGTTTGTTGTTGGAGAAGGAAGGAGAAGGGTTTGTGGTCTTCCTCAATCATTGTGGAGGAAACTAAACAACCATCATCATCACCATCAAGGATTTTTAAGTGGAGCAAGGGTCCAATTTCATTTTCCAACCAATATTGAATCTTCCATTAATAGGTATGTATTTAAATCCCACCATTCATAGGTATGTATTCTTCAATGGATAATTTAGACTTATATGATCTTTTTTATATCATAGAAAACAATATTTTCTTGTATATCCTCCTTGACCACAACCATGTCAATTTCCAAATAGACATTGACCTCCATAAACACCTCTTCTATTGTATCCTCCATCTCCTCTTCCTCAATATCCATTTCATTGTGGGGATTGAGTCTAGTCCATAGCTTGAGCATGGTACACCATCTAATAATTATATCTATTCTTACCATTGAGATGACATTCAACTATGTTTTGAGTAGGTTCTTCACATATACCACAACACTATGGTTTGATGTTCTTCAAGTTATGTGGGCAACCCTTATAGAATGATTTTTCAAATCTTCACATGTGTCATAGAAATACTCTTTGTTTACCACTCTAACATCTTGGTGCCTCTCAATCAATTCCTTATATTTTCAATTATTTTTCATATGGCCCTCATTCATGCAAATTGTACACCATAAGTTGGATATTCTCATAACAAGCTCTTGAATTGACTTCTACATCATTTCTAGTTTTTCTTCAAGTCTTCTATCCAGGGCTGAAGGTACACCATCATCATCCAACACTATATGTTGTGTTTTTCACAGGGCTTCTTCAAATGTTTTGATTTCATGCATTATTAGTGGTTCCTTGAAGTAAACTAGCAATGGACCATCGCATGAGTAGCTTATTGTCGATTGTATAGATGTCTAGATTAATAGTTGAAGTAAACTAGCAATGGACCATCGCATGAGTAGCTTATTGTCGATTGTATAGAGGTCTAGATTAATAGATCTTTAAATCTTTTGTTGTACTCTCTGATAGATTAACCTATCATTTGTTTGATTTATTTCACATTCTTTGTGCTTAAAGGTGTTTAATGTCTTGTGTTTTGAAGACTGCGAATAAATTATTTTTGATTTCTACCTTAGTTATGCTTTGGTTATTGGTGAAGTTCATGAACCATGTTAGTGCTCTTTTTATTAGTGCCCCCACAAAATGTGTCATTTGCTTTTCTTTTTTTCATTTATCACATCCATGGTGTCTCGTGCCATTTCACATAAAAATCAATGCCTTTTATGGTCTTCATTTCCCTCATTAATGGGGATCTAACTAATATTATTGTGCATCATGTTTGTAAAAKAAAATGGGCTTGATGGTGGTGTTGGGGATGTAGGTGGTCTTCTCGATGAATTTAGGTTCTCGACTATTATTTCCCTTCAACTATTGAAATCTCCAGTCAATGTCTCTCAACTATTCCGTCCTTGGTCAATCTCTTCTATTTGGTATATTTGGTCCTTATACTTGACCACACATTTTTCTTTAGGTCATGCCTCTTCATCACACCCTTTAGATGGTGGTGTTTGAACTTTTTTAGTAATTAGATCCAACATGGGGTTGCTCTCATGAGATCGTTAATATTTATAAGGAAGTACTTTCCCCTTATTTAGGTGAAATGTTTATCGAATAACCTTCTCTTTCTAGCATTTGGAGCCAAATTCTCTCTGTGACTTGCCCTTCGTTGTTTAGTGACTATAGACTGATGCTAAACTGAGTTCAATATGCCAGCGATATTGTAGAAATTCATTAATATCAAGGATCAATTGTAATGGATATGATGTTCTATGAAGGGTCCTCACTCATTGACCTCTATGGTTTTAGTCAATTTTAACAACTACACTATGAATT
>JZKD02S2094736.1:73669-91602 GCA_000966675.3 Picea glauca
ATTGCTTCAAACCAAGTAATCAATTATTTGTTTAATTGCAAAGACTAACAACTGACCATCCCATGGACATACTTCCATCTATCTAGATACATGGATGACCAACTCTTGTTCTCACCAATTATCTAGAAAAGTAGTCTAAATACATAATGTTTCATATGTTTTGGAGATTCTATCATCATTATTTCACAGATAAAAGATAAGTTTAACACACTTGCACTAAATTAAAAATAAATAAATATATAATTTGTTATTAAAAAAGCTAATATAGGTGGCCCCTATGATTCTTTGCAAGGGTCACCATTTGTCCAATAAAATTAGTGTTCTCCAGCCCCTAGGCGTTTACAAGCAGTTCCACAATTGCAATCAACCTGGATCTGAAAGAGGAGAAAGAGGTCAGAAACAAATGTACCCACGAACAGATCGCGACCCTGTTGGTAGCAATAATATAATTTCTATTGTTTGTAAGCTGCCTACATAGGGTCTCTAAATTTTCATTACTCATCATGAGCATTATCACTAACCGACACTTGTCACTTGTCGCTTTTTACATATCTTCTTTTCGATTTTTGTTTTCATGACTGTAAGCATGAAAACTCGTGGCTCGAATTGACATTTTTGTTTTGATTTGTGATTAAAGGAAGACTGCTCATGTGGTTTATTATAGAATTGTCATATTTTTGGTATGAACATGTTGTCCTCCTTGTTTATGACCCTTTTGGTTCTAAGCATGCCTTGGTTGCATAAGCGCAAGACCTCCATTCACTAATATTCGATTTTTTTATATTGATATTGATGGATTTTTGATTCATGAAACTTTGAATTATTCAATTTTTATTCGATGCACTTACCTTTGTAATTAATCTATGAATGTGTGTACTTTGGTTGTCAAAGTGCTCTGATCCTAATACGTACCCAATGCCAAGGTGGCATATGAAGTACAACATGCCATTACTCCCGAGTATGGTCTCGGGCTTCATGATTTTGCTCCCACCCATGGTGATTAATGCCTCTACCCACCGTTTGAACTGTCATAGCATTTTTTTGATAAGGCTCGGGGTCATGGCTCTGTGGCTTTTTATCAAACCCTACCTGTGAGTTCTATGTTGATTCCCTTCCATTCGCCATGGCTCCAGTGGTAAGGATTGAGCTGAATGGCATCCAAACCCTGCTATCATATGATAACACCAGGGATGATTTAGAAAGGAATTATTGGCATTTGTTCATCGAAAAATTTAAGGGTTTCAATCTTCGAGTTGCCCAAGAGTTTGCCTTGACCTTCGATGGCTGCAGGGAAAATATAGGTGACGTGCAATTAGAAGTAGCAGAAGAGTTCTTAAGCCAAGCCACGGGTTTGCCAGCTGTCGGGCAAAAATGGTTCAAGAATGCGAAAGTTGAAGAGGTCCCCTGGACTTTGATGTTCACCTCACGAAAAATTACTAGTTGCGATCGAGGTATGCCAGTCTCATCCTTAAAACCTAGGTGGCATGATCTACTTTCTATTGTGAAGCAATTCATTACGTGTGAAGGAATATTCAGATTAGGTTTCCTGTAGCATCTGTGCTTGCTTATGAGTTTCATTGGCTGCCCGTTGAATATGCCCTACTTCTTGCTTAGAAGTCTATATTAGATGGGTAAACGATTCAGCAAACAGAGGTTAGATTCAATTTTATTCCACCATGGGCTTATTAAAATTATCCTTGTACACCAGTTACAGTCCCAAAATGACTGTTGGGATTCATTTATCATACGAAATGTTTTTGGAAACCATGAATTGGGACAGGTTGATAAGCCAGTTATCGTGAAAACCCTTATGAAACCTACCGCCTCTTCCCCACCGCTCCAGGCCTGTGATATTTCCCTTAACAATGAACTCCCAAGCCACCCTAATGTTATCCAATAGGAAAATCGACCGGTCTCAGACCCAAAGAGTTGCACTAAAACTGTTATGAAACCTACAAGGAAGAAGTACAAGGGTAACGTCGATGTTAATTTCAAGAATAAAAGGGCTGGTTATTTGATTTCATGAAGTGTTCGGAACAAAATCAAGCCCTATGCAACACGATTGAAGTAAGTGAAGACTTAGATTCAGAAATTGAGAAATTTTTGGCTGAAGAAGATCCCATGTCATACGGGCTCTATCCTGACACACCATATGACTATGTAAACAACTTGCCTCCATGTCTAAAGGATAATCCAGAATTCTCGAACATTCAACTCTGTGAGAAGCCTACCCTTCGCGTGGACGATTATCCAACCCTTAATGCTGTCAGTGCCAATGCACAGTCCCTACATCCACAGTGTGATGAGTGTCGATCGTGGATCGACAGGTACTATATTGATGTGCCTTTGCTATAGTCCCGACTTAGGTCTTTAAGAGACCAAGTCGACAGGTTGACAAATGAAAACACCAGACTTGAGTCCATCGTCCAAGGGAAGGAGAAACGATTGAAAACTACAGGTCATGTCATTTTCAAGAATGTAGAGGCAACAACAACTATTGTAAACTCGAAGATTTCTTGATATGTTTTAATTCTATGATTTGAGGTATGATCTTTTTAAATTTTAGCATGATTTTGTCACTCTTAAGTTAGGATATACGATTTGATTGAATAGATTATCTTTCTTATAAAGATTAGTTTGTTTTGTTTATTGAATAAAATATGATTGTAGTTGCTATTATAACTAGCTACAGAATCGTAAGATTCTGTAGCCAATTAGAAAAATTTGAATTGTTTGATTTGACAATTGAAAAAATATCTGAAACCTTCTCATTTTCATTTGTTTTCAAAATGATTAAGGATTCCATGATTTCCAAGAAGATATGAGGCACTGTTGAGATCTCCCAGCCATATCTGTTATCCATTTTGATAGACAAAATTAGACTCTTGATAGTTTTGATATCTAATGAAATCAGGGAGGTTGCATCCCCCATATTTTTGAAATAGATTTGATATTATCAACAGGAAACAATTTTGTTTCTTGGAACCTATATAAGCATGTTATTTTGTAAACATTAGATCATCTCAGTCTGGGGAAAGACTATGGATGTTTCACTACAGATTTGAATGGAATATAATACACGTCACAGCTTTAGCTTTTCTGTATAATGTTTTTATTCAAGTCATGCTTATTTCAATTTGTTAATAGATTATGATTGCTTTTGTCATCGTGGTTTATTATCAGTTTATATGATTAAAGATTATAAACTGTCCATATTTTTATGTCCCAGATATACCACATAGCAATCATTCATTCAATTTGAATTAAGAGATTTATTTCTAATTTCGATTAAAACGTTTATACGCAAGTTCTCACAGCAAGAATTATCTTATTGTGGCTGCTTGTAAAATTATAAGATTACTATGACTGCATCTGCTATGTGTTCTGTTATTATGATTCAAACTCCATCATTGCTGCTTCACATTTATTAGCAGCAATTTCAGGATCTGTCGCAGGTTTACCTCGTCAGATAAGGTGACTGGATGCTACACATCAAACATATATTGAATGCGACAATAGGTCAGCCCGTTATTTGATTTCATTAGCATAATAAATATAGAAGTTCCCTATAGTTAAAACACTTTTTACAATCTGTTATTTCTTTTGTTTAATTAGACAGTATGATATTTGATTTCTTTTATATAAACATTATAATAAAACAAATAAAAAAGATTAGATAATAGCTTTAATGTTGTTTAAGAAAAATCAATTTACATTCGATTTTCACGGATTTAGATTAAAATTCGTATTTTGTACATATTATATATATATTAGAAATAGAATTATTTGTATATATTGTGCATATGATAAGTAAAGTTATTTTATAAGTATTAATTAGTTAAACTACATATATATATTAGATGTATGTATATTTGTTAGCGATTGTCGTTTATTAGATCCTTGTTTTTCGTTTAGTTATTTTTTCGCTTTCTTTAGGACTTAGATCGGCCAACAGAGCCGCTAAACCCGTCGAAGTGAATTAATCCAAACGGCTTGGGTTAATTGGACAACCCTGGACCGGATTCACTCCTTCAGTTGACGAGCGGTCAATTTCACCCGTCAACAAATGGCGCTAGAAGGAGGGCCTGAAAACTTTTAATGGAACGAGGAGGTTGTAAGACTCCTCCCCCACCTACCCGCTCACCTATAGTAACTAGAATTCATTCAAACGACAACATTGTCCCTCAAACAACAACCACATCAAACGATGATCTACGGATCACGGTTGAACCAGTAGCTCCAAATCCTTCGGGTGGTGATATACAAGAGATTGTTCGTCAATCTCTCATAAGAACGCACAGTGCCTTAGCCCGTATCAGACAACCAAATCGACCTTTGAATCAACCACTAGAATTGTCTGATATCAGAGAACAACTTGGAGGTACTGACCTTACCTTAAACCCTATAGATCAAATCCTCACTCCTGTAGCAGGAGGATCTGGTATTCCACCATCACCACCTCCTTCATCTCCTTCTTCTTCTGGAGAAGAATCCTCTGACGAAGGCAGTTCCTCATCCCAGCCTTCGACACCACCCACAAATATGGCCAATGCGAACAATCCCGCCAGACCCTAGCTTGACCAAGATGCAGTGGCCATACCTGGGCCTCAACATCCTTTGCCCAAACACCCGGAGAAATGGCTCCCTAAGTTTGACCCAGACTCCAAACAGATCGCTGAAGATCACATCAAAAAGTTTATGTTAGCCATTAGACTTCGTAGTGTTGCGCATGAAAACGTAGTCTGTAGATTGTTTCCCTACACCTTTGAAGGCAATGCCTCTACCTAGTACTTTTCCCAACAGCCTCACACCATCGTGTCATGGGAGAAATTTGAATCTTGTTTCCTTGAGAAGTTCAGAGACGACAAGTCTCTTGAAGTTCTAGTCATGGAGATTTCTAGTCTAAAAATGAACCCCAAAGAAAAGATCAAAGACTTTAATCAAAGGTTCTTGACACTAAAGAACCGAATCCCCACAGATTCGATGCCTGTGGAGAATCTTATTGTTGCATACTACACGAAAGCATTACATCAAAACATAGCCATTTGGGTAAAGAGATCCAAGAAATCCACACTGTTAGAAGCCTTCGAAGAGGCCAGTCAGATCGAGAAAGACATTCTTAGTTTAAAGACACTACTAACAACGAGATAGAGACTAGTTCATCTTCCAAGAAGAAAATCAAAATCCTTCCTAGACCTTCCCAAAACAAGGCTCAACCTAAGAGTTCGGATTTAGAAAACTTATAGAAAGTCATTCAGAAATTGTCCAACCAAGTTATAGATTTGAAAAGGTCGGCTGAAGAAGCTTCTTCGAGCAAAGGGCCTTACAAACCCCCTTTTAGGAAGCCTTTTCCCACCAACCGACCTAACTCAAATGTTGAAGGCCTAAATCTAGAAAGCCTACAATTTGCTATTCAAACGATCCTAGAAGCACACGATAACTTGATTCCTCCCGAGATTCCTAAAGAGGTAGCTGAACAAGAGACAGTAGAAGAAGATGAATCCTCTCCGAACATTTTCAGACATTTTTCGGATAGCATTTTTCAAGCTAATTTCGAAACAGTGCATCCTTACAATACTAGGAGCAAGACAACAAATAAGCCTTCTTCCAAAATTACGATGACTTTGCCACAAAAACAGTCTAAATCAACTGAAACTAAACATAATTCAGTAAACCCATGTTTAGATTATGATTTAATTGAAGATCTAAAAAATCTTAGGGCTAATGTTTCTATTTACGAATTATTAAAATTCCCTTTTCTTCTGCAAACAATGCTGCAGAATATTGCAGAGAACAACAAAAATAGCAATCCGAGCAGTAACAAAGGTGTTCAAAAAAGCCCCAAAATTCCTTAGAAGGCCTCTGCCAAAACTACATCCGAGACTCATGATAAAGGAGACCTTCCTATAAATAATGTAACGAATGTAGATAAACCAGTTTCAGAGGTTGCGATTAAAAAACATCAAACTTCTACTGTTAGTACTCATAGAAATGTCCCTCCATTTTTGTTGACTTTTGAAATTTTCAATAGGAATGTACATAACTGTATGGTAGATTCAGGTGCGTCATTTAACGTAATGCCTTGGTATGTCTGTCAAAAGATTAATGCCGAAGTTCAACCATCCAGCTTGATCGAACTAGTGTTAAAGTGATAGGCGAATTAAAGAATGTGCTTATAATATTGTTGTCTAATCCTAAAGTTCATCAAGTGATTGATATTATTGTTGTAGATATCCCAGAAGTTTATGGTTCGTTTTTAAGTAGAGATTGGTCAGAACAATTACATGGCTATTTTGCAACGGATTGGTCTCACTTGTGGCTATCCGAGAATGGAAAGCCTAATAGAATCAAGGTAAATCGTGAACGCTATCTGAGGTTCACGGTGACTGATTTAAATGATCCCAATGAACCATTCACTCCTTCTGCCAATTCGCTTGAAATACAGGGGATGGATACTTTTTTCGGCAATTTCATGGCCGGAACTTCTACTATCAATGACCCGGAACAACAATCTGAAGTTATGACATTCACGCAGTCAAAAAACTTCTCTCAGTGGCCACATGCACTCGACGAAAATCAAATATGGCCTCTTTACTTTGATGGGTCAAAATCTAAAGAAGGAGCTGGTGCAGGGTGCGTGCTCATCGATCCATCAGGTAATAAGATGCTGATTGCTTTCCGGTTAGAATTCGAATGTACGAACAACACAACTGAATATGAGGCACTCCTGCAAGGCCTCAGAAAAGCATTAGATCTAAAAATTGAAAATTTGACTGTCTTTGGTGATTCAAAAATTGTGGTTAGACAGGTAAAAAATTCTATCCACTGTTTATCTCTGCACCTTAAAAGCTATCAAACTGAGGTATGAAATTTGATGAACAAGTTTTCCGCATTTAACATAAATTCTATTCCTAGATTGAATAATTCGGAAGATGATTTGTTAGCTAACGCCGCTTCAAAATTTTTTCCTGCAGAAGGCTTATCTCCGAATGCATTTTCCGTCGAACTGTTGTTCAGACCGTCTGTCCTAGACAACATCACGAATTGGAGAGTCTTCGATGACGATCAACAGATTATAAGTTTTTTGCATATGGAAGAAACTTTCTAGGGCGCGGTGATCAACGAAGGTACCCATGACGGAAATCTTCGTGACTTTATGGTAATACCAGATCCGAGATCTCCAGAATCTTCATCAGACATGGTAAACTCTATCCCGAAATCTGTGGTTAGATTAGAAAAATTTTATGATCTTCACGACAAATTCAGAAAATCTGTGAACTGTAAAATGAATAGTTCCTCCTTGACGCATGAAAAAGTGAATTTGGGAACTAAAGACAATCCACAGTGCATTAATTTAGGGTTGGGGTGTTCTGAGCAAGAAAAAGTAACATTTATTAAGTTGTTTAAGGAATTCAAAGATGTTTTTGCTTGGACGTACGACGACCTAAAAACCTTTGATCCTAACATCATACAACACGTTATTCCCATGAAACCCCAAACCCAACCTTTTCAACAAAAGTTAAGGAAAATGCACCCAAAACTCGAACCAACGGTCAAGAAGGAATTAAACAAACCGCTGAACGCTAAGATAATTTTCCCAGTTAGGCACACACAATGGGTCTCTAATCTTGTCCCTGTCAGAAAGAAGAGTGGTGAAATCCGACTATGTGTCGATTTTCGAAATCTTAACCGAGTGTTTGATAAAGACAACTACCCTGTCCCTCCCATGGAACAGATCCTTCAACAGGTATCTGGTTATGAAAGATTATCCTTGTTGGATGTTTTTTCAGGGTACAACCAAGTCCTTATGTCTCCATCAGACCAGCTCAAAACTACTTTCCGTACTCCATGGGGCACATACGCTTATAGAAAGATGCCCTTTGGGCTCATAAATGCCGGTGCCACTTTTCAGAGAGCGATGGATATCGCTTTCCGTGGTTTAATCAATCAATTTGTAGTAGTTTACTTAGATGGCGTCACCATCTTTTCAAAAAATAAAGAAGATCATCTAGCCCACCTAAGGTCTGTTCTGCAGCGATGTCGTAAGTACGGTATTTCTTTGAATCCTAACAAATCTGTCTTCATAGTAGAACAAGGTAAACTCCTTGGATTCATTGTATCAAGTGAAGGGATGATTATTGACCCTGAAAGAACCCAATTCATTTCAAAACTACCACTTCCCTTGTCAAAAAAGTCCATGTAGTCCTTCTTAGGACAGATAAAATTTGTTAGGAGATTCGTCCCCAGCTTTTCAGAAATGGTGAGACCATTACAAAACTTAATAAAAAAGGATGTACAGTACCATTGGGGACCTTTAGAAAGCCAGGCTTTTGATTCAATAAAAAATGCCATAATAGATGCTCCTTCTCTAATGATCCCCGATTTTTTGCAAGACTTCACCCTCTACACGTTTGCCTTTGACTGATCTTACGCTGCTGTCCTAACTCAAAAGAATGTTGAAAACAACGAGGTCCCAATCGCCTTTATGAGTTCAGCCTTCAAGGGAGCGGAACTTAATTACCCAGCAGTAGATCATCAAGCCTATTCTGTTTTCAAAGCAGTAAAGCACTTCCGATCTTATTTGTTGAAATCTAGGACGAAAATCATTGTCCCTTACCCGACCGTCAGAAATTTGTTAGTACAGAAAGAACTAGGCAAAAAAAGGGCAAACTGGGACACATCCTTACAAGAATATGACATAGAAATCACCTCAGCACAAATTATAAGAGGCCAAGTTTTATGCAAGTTGGTCACCGATTCAGCTGTAGGACAGCAAGAAGAAACTGATATGTTAAATCCAGGAAAACACTATCAAAATCAAATCTGTTGTGCGCAAAACCTTGTTAGTCCTTGGTACGATGACATAAAATTTTGTCTTACACACGATTTGCCCCTCGTCACCTTGATCCCACAAAAAGGAGAGCACTAAGATTAAAATCTGCTTCTTTTCAGCTCATTAATGGTATTTTGTTTCGTCAAAAGTTTGATGGAGTACTTATGCGCTATCTTGAAAAGGATGAAGCAGAAAAAGTCTTATTGGAATTACATGCAGGGGAAGCTGGTGGAAATTTCGGTGGAGACACCACTGCCCATAAAGTATTAAGAGAAGGTTATTACTGGACTACCCTTTTTAAATACGCTCATGCTTTATGTTGCAAGTGTGTGATTTGTCAAAAGGCATCCAGACGGATACCGAAACCAACTTTCCCTTTGCAACCAGTTTCGGTAGATTCCCCTTTTCAGCAGTGGGGTCTGGATATTATAGGTCCAATCAATCCGCCATCCTCGCAATAACATAAATATATCATAACAACCACAAATTACTTCACCAGGTGGTCCGAGGCTGCCCCATTAAAAGCTGTAAATACCATCCAGGTAATATCCTTCTTGAATTCAAATATTATTACTCATTTCGACATCCCTGAATGCTTGGTATTTGACAATGCTTCTTATTTTTCGTCTCTTGAAATGAGTGATTTCGCTCTAGAAAAAGGAATTAAATTAAAGTACTCTACCAGCTATTACCCCCAAGGAAATGGTTTGGAAGAATCAACTAATAAAAATCTGATCAAAATTATCAAGAGAACGGTCTCTGAAAACCATAAAAATTGGCATAACGCATTGTTAAACGCAATCTGGGTTGATAGAGTAACTCCTAAAACTGTTATGGGTGACTCACCTTTCTTTCTCGTTTACGACAGGGAGGCGATTCTTCCACCACATGTCCTTCTTCCATCTCTGCAGTTATCGTTGAAAGTACATGAAGAAGACTGTCCCCATTTGGAGAGTCGAATTAACGCTTTGTTAAAATTAGAAGAAGTGAGGGCTCAAGCAAAACGGAAATTGGATCAACATCAACTCATTGTTAAAAACTGGTTTGATTCCAATTCTGCCCCTGACAAAAATTTTGGGGTAGGTGACCTTGTCCTAAAATGGGACAAACCTCATGAGGGAAAAGGAGAGCATACTAAGTTTCAAAACTTGGGGTTGGGACCATTTTTAATTGCTGAGAAATTGGGTCCCATGTCCTTCCGATTACAGAATTTAGAGGGACATCCAGACACCTTTCTGGTGAATGGCCAAGCTCTAAAAAGGTACTTTGCCTGATGACACTCCCATGCACACTGTGTAAATATTTTCTGTTTTGTTTGCTGTTTGTTTTTCTTTGTTGGTTTGTTTTGATTTTTCCTTTATGCTTATCGGTCTTTCTTTTTGAAACACACATGCCTGCATCACGGGCTAGCTCAGACGGAGAGAACAAAAAAATTTCCCCTCCAAAATGACTGCTGAAAGTTGTTTAAACATCAATTGTGGTATTTCTCTGAGTTTGCAGCCATGTTGAAGATAACTTGTTGTTTGAAAAGAATTTCTTGATTTCAATCTGCAACTGAAGGTATTCACGATCATCCATAAAAATTCTTTTTACGATGTCCTTGTTCCTTAAGAGAACAAATCAAAGATGTCTCCCTTCTCTTGAAAGTCGGTTTTATTAACAAACTATTTCTAAATCTTGATGAAGGACGGCTAAGAAATTTCTTCAAGGTCTGTGACATACTAAGATGTGTTAAAAAACTAGAATTTTTAGCGTCACTCCGCTCTATTAAATATCTTTAAAAAACTAAATAATTTTTCAGAGAGCTGTGGGAAGTGCTTGTAAACCCGTCGGGATACTGAACAGGTCTGCTGGCAGTGGGTAAATGCATGCATGACGCCAAGATAACTTTGCCGGGGTACTGAACAAACCCGCTGGCAGCGAAGCAATGTCAGGTATAAGAAAATTCTCAGATATGGATTCTGTTTTGACCTTAAATGTCCTTCGTTCTGATCTGGAACTTCTTGACATGATATAGATATCGGAGTGGGTTAATTGGCATCCATGTTGAGGCTATGGACGCCTGCTGGCAGCATCGGCCCTGTCAACAGTATTGAAGATTTTAACTTTAATACCGTGACTCTCTTCTGTTAAGATTGTTGTCAGTTTTCGTCTCTTTAAAAATAACAGTTGTCTGAAACTGGAATGCATTATAATTATTTACGATGTTCAGACAACTTTTCGGTTGTTTTTGATTCAAATTTTTTTCTGATTATCCTAATCTGAACTCGTCATTTGGCAGAGATAACTGCTTCTCCCAGTGTGTCGTCATTGTTGGCAGCAATAATATAATTTCTATTGTTTGTAAGCTGCCTACACAGGGTCTCTAAATTTTCATTACTCGTCATGAGCATTCTCACTAAATGACACTTTCCACTTGTCTCTTTTTACATATCTTCTTTTCGATTTTTGTTTTCATGACTGTAAGCATGAAAACTCGCGGCTCAAATTGACATTTTTGTTTTGATTTGTGATTAAAGGAAGACTGCTCATGTGGTTTATTATAGAATTGTCATATTTTTGCTATGAACATGTTGTCCTCCTTGTTTATGACCCTTTTGGTTCTAAGCATGCCTTGGTTGCATAAGCGCAAGACCTCCATTCATTAATATTCGATTTTTTTATATTGATATTGATGGATTTTTGATTCATGAAACTTTGAATTATTCAATTTTTATTCGATGCACTTACCTTTGTAATTAATCTATGAATGCGCGTACTTTGGTTGTCAAAGTGCTCTGATCCTAATACGTACCCAATGCCAAGGTGGCATACAAAGTACATCATGCCATTACTCCTGAGTATGGTCTCGGACTTCATGATTTTTCTCCCAGGCATGGTGATTAACGCCTCTACCCACCGTTTGAACTGTCATAACATTGTTTTGATAAGGCTCGGGGTCATGGCTCTGTGGTTTTTTATCAAACCCTACCTGTGAGTTCTGTGTTGATTCCCTTCCATTCGCCATGGCTCGAATGGTAAGGATCGAGCCGAATGGAATCCAAACCCTGTTATCATATGATAACGCCAGGGACGATTTAGAAAGGAACGATTGGCATTTGTTCATTGAAAAATTTAAGGGTTTCAATCTTCGAGTTGCCCAAGAGTTTGCCTTGACCTTCGATGGCTGCAGGGAAAAGATAGGTGATGTGCAGTTAGAAGTAACAGAAGAGTTCTTAAGCCAAGCCACGGGTTTTCCAACTGTCAGGCAAAAATGGTTCAAGAATGCGAAAGTTGAAGAGGTCCCCTGGACTTTGATGTTCACCTCACAAAAAATTACTAGTTGCGATCGAGGTATGCCAGTCTCATCCTTAAAACCTAGGTGGCATGATCTACTTTCTATTGTGAAGCAATTCATTATGTGTGAAGGAAGATTCAGATTAGTTTTCATGTATCATCTGCGCTTGCTTATGAGTTTCATTGGCTTCCCGTTGAATATGCCCTACTTCCTACTTAGAAGTCTGTATAAGATGGGTAAACGGTTTAGGAAACAGAGGTTAGATTCAAGTTTATTCCACCATGGGCTTATTAAAATTATCCTTGTACACCAGTTACAGTCCCAAAACGACTGTTGGGATTCATTTATCATATGAAATGGTTTCAGAAACCATGAATTGGGATAGGTTGATAAGCCGGTTATCGTGAAAACCCTTATGAAACCTACCGCCTCTTCCTCACCGCTCCAGGCCTGTGATCTTTCCCCTAACAATGAACTCCCAATCTACCCTAATGTTATCCAACAGGACAATCGACCGGTCTCAGACCCAAAGAGTTGCACTAAAACTATTATGAAACCTACAGGGAAGAAGTACAAGGGCAACGTCGATGTTAATTTCAAGAATAAAAGGGCTGGTCGTTTGATTTCACGAAGTGTTCGGAATAAAATCAAACCTTGTGCAACACGATTGAAGTAAGTGAAGACTCAGATTCAGAAATTGAGAAATTTTTGGCTGAAGAAGATCCTGTGTCATACGGGCTCTATCTTGACACACCCTATGACTATGTAAACAACCTGCCTCCATGTCTAAAGGATAACCCAGAATTCTTGGGCATTCAACTCTGTTATAAGCCTACCTTTCACGTGGACGATTCTCCAACGCTTAATGCTGTCAGTGCCAATGCACAGTCCCTACAACCACAATGTGATGAGTGTCGATCATGGATCGACAACTACTATAGTGATGTGCCTTTGATACAGTCCCGACTTAAGTCTTTAAGAGACTAAGTTGACAGGTTGACTAGAGGCAGCAACAACTATCATAAACTCCAAGATTTCTTGATATGTTTTAATTCCATGATTTGAGGTATGATCTTTTTAAATTTTAGCATGATTTTGTCACTCTCAAGTTAGGATATATGATTTGATTGAATAGATTATCTTTCTTATAAAGATTAGTTTGTTTTGTTTATTGAATAAAATATGATTGTAGTTGCTATTATAACTAGCTACAGAATCGTAAGATTCTGTAGCCAATTAGAAAAATTCGAATTGTTTGATTTGACAATTGAAAAAATATCTGAAACCTTCTCATTTTCATTTGTTTTCAGGATGATTAAGGATTCCATGATTTCCAAGAAGATATGAGGCACTGTTGATATCTCCTAGCCATATCTGTTATCCATTTTGATAGACAAAATTAGACTCTTGATAGTTTTGATATCTAATGAAATCAGGGAGGTTGCATCCCCCATATTTTTGAAACATATTTGATATTATCAACAGGAAACAGTTTTGTTTCCTGGAAACTATATAAGCATGCTATTTTGTAAACATTAGATCATCTCAGCTCGGGGCAAGACTATGGATGTTTCACTACAGACTTGAATGGAATATAATACACGTCACAACTTTAGCTTTTCTGTATAATGTTTTTATTCAAGTCATGCTTATTTCAATTTGTTAATAGATTATGATTGCTTTTGTCATCGTGGTTTATTATCAGTTGATATGATTAAAGATTATATACTATCCATATTTTTATGTTCCAGATATAACACATAGTAATCATTCATTCAATTTGAATTAAGAGATTTATTTCTAATTTCGATTAAAACGTTTATACGCAAGTTCTCATAGCAAGAATTATCTTATTGTGGCTGCTTGTAAAATTATAAGATTACTATGACTGCATCTACTATGTGTTTTGTTATTATGATTCAAACATCATCATTGTTGCTTCACATTTATTAGCAGCAATTTCAGGATCTGTCGCAGGTTTACCTTGTCAGATAAGGTGACTGGATGCTACACATCGAACATATATTGAATGCAACAACAGGTCAGCCTGTTATTTGATTTCATTAGCATAATAAATATAGAAGTTCCATGTAGTTAAAACACTTTTTACCATCTGTTATTTCTTTTGTTTAATTAGACAGTTTGATATTCGATTTATTTTATATAAACATTATAAGAAAACAAATAAAAAAGATTAGATAGTAGCTTTACTGTTGTTTAAAAAAAATCAATTTACATTCGATTTTCACGGATTTAGATTAAAATTCATATTTTGTACATATTATATATATATTAGAAATAGAATTATTTGTATATATTGTGCATATGATAAGTAGAGTTATTTTATAAGTATTAATTAGTTAAACTACAGATATATATTAGATGTATGTATATTTGTTAGCGATTGTCGTTTATTAGATCCTTGTTTTTCGTTTAGTTATTTTTTGCTTTTTTTAGGACTTAGATCGACCAACAGAGTCGCTAAACCCATCGGAGTGAATTAATCCAAACGACTTGGGTTAATTGGACAACCCCAGACCGGATTCACTCCTTCAGTTGACGAGCGGTCAATTTCACCCGTCAACAGACCCCTATGCATGAAACCACATTTGTGAAAATGGATGATCGACCAGTGGTTAGATCGAATCTCATAGGATGTTAGATCGAGAAGTAGAATCAATCTCTACCTGAATTAATTGTGTGATCTTATTCTCCATATGTTGTGTGATCTTATTCTCCATATGGGTCTCTCATTGCTTTCAATCTCAATCTGACAGAGCAAAGTGGGATGCATTTACTGAAAGCAGATGGGTCTAAGAAGTGGAGGATATTCAAAGGGCATGCTTTTGCTATTGCTTAGAATGGAAACATAAAGGCTTGGTGTATGCATAATGCATCTATTAGTTCTATCTTTGCCCCATATCAGGCCACAGTTCATATAATCTCCATCAAGTTCAATCCAGAGGATCTAAGCTTGGAGGAATTAGAAGAATAACCCATTTCTATTTATAGAAATGGATAAATTTACCTTACATTCCGTTCCGTTTTGCAGATGGTCAATTTGGTCACGGTTGACAGATGCCTTGACGTCCGATTGACGACGACGGTGAGTTTTTAATTGAAAAGCTACACCTGTCGTCCATTACACGCACGTTCATTTGGATTTGACGCTGTAGGGACAGTACTAGAATCTCTGTTGTCATGCAAGTAGCGGATTCCAACACTAACTCGGGAATGTATTTTATGGAAAAAAAATCAAGATTAAAGCTATCTGCATCCATTGAGAAAAAAATTATTCAATGAAAATTCCAGGAAAGTTAGAAATTTACTTCTAGATAGTAGAGCATTGCTTCGATGTGAGAGGCGTGGAATTTTTTTGAACCGTGGGTTAAAGAAAATAACTAAGAGTTTCAGGTTTGTAAATTTGTCAAAAGAAAGGGCAGAATCGTAAGGAAAAAAGTCCAACAAAGTAATGGAGTGGGGGCCGAAGTTGTTTGGATGCACTGAAAATGTATTAATTTTCTAAAAACGAGTGTGTCGGTGATCTGACTCTTTCGAATCATATTTATGCAGTTCAAAATGAGCGCACATAACTAATGTACAATTAACTAGGAAAACTGTAAAGAAAATCGGTGTACAATTAACCAGGAAAACTGTAAAGAAAATCGGAGTAGAATTAACCAGGAAAACTGTAAAGAAAATGTGAAATTTCCATGGGGATGGTACAACGGAAAGGATAGAAAATTAACTGGCAAGATTGTTTACTGTGGCATTAGTCTCTGGTTCAAAGTCGAGGAATTTGGGGGTTTCAATTGATTACGAAAGTAAGGAAGCACTCATTTCAAGTTGGAGAATTAAGAATGGTCAACTTTCTCGTATCAAATTATATAATAAAAACTTGTTATTTTACTAGCACAACAACTAAATAGCTGCTGGTGAATGCCGAAAGGCTGATAAGATGAAAAGAATCCTTAAAAGAATATATTAAATTTTATTATTGATTAACAAATAAACGGTTGAGCTTCATTTATCTGGTGTTAATATTTTAGTTTCTGTTAATCACTTACGTGGCAATCAGTTAGCTATCAAAGTAATTTTTAAATATGATTAGGTAAATGTAAAGAAGTAAACACATAAACGAATGTCTTTATAATAGCTAGGAAGTTAATGATTGAAATCACAACCATTTATTTTGTGTGACTAATAAGAATATTCTAGCCATATTTAATCCTCTCCATAGAAAACTTATTAAGCATTAAACTCCTTTGTCATTAGGTGTACGCCTTTCGGCGTAATTAAAAATTATTTGATTATGATAGTGATAAATAATTTATTTAAATATTTTATAAATTTAAATAAAATTTACATTTTAATTATATAATAATAATAATAATCTATTTTTAAGGTCACGAGGAGGTATACATACCCTACACCCTTTGGGGTTGAACTTGTGACTTATTAAGAGGAAACACATGTTCTTAACTATTAGACCCACTCAAGTTGTATGTTATAAATTTGTTTTTTATTTCAATCAAATATAATATAATAAACAAATTAGTGACTTGGTAAGTTTTAGTTTGTTAGTGTGGAGTTGAAATGGCAAGCATCTTGTGGAATAACACTTATGAACTTGATTGTATTTAATTATAGTAGTAGTTTAAATGTTTTTAAAATTAGTTTATTATTATTATTATTATTGTTATTATGGTGATTCAAAATAAAGTGAAGATAAATTTAATTTAAAATTTTATAAAAATCATTTTATATTAATAGAATTACATACATTAATTATTTATATTGCAAAATTTTATTGTAATAAGAATATTAAAGAGTGTTGAATTCATTTTTGTCTTAAAAACAATAATTTAATCAATTTAAAATTATAATTTTGGCAAAGATTGTATGGGTAGATTTTGATGATGATGATTTTAAAATTATAATTCTAATCACACTACAAAACTTATGTATAAAGTATATAAATTTTCTCAAAACTTTTTATATTGATATAAGAGCTTTTTATATAATGTGAATTTTGAATAAATAAATTTGTTAATGATGGTTTTTGGGTTGTTGAAAGTGGGGAATTGAGATTACCTCTACAAAAGTTCAAATCTTTCCAATAACATTTATACATATACATGTGCTTGTTATATATACATTTGTAAAAATTATTAAAACCATTGTAATAAACTTTTTCATTAATTCAAAATACTCATTAAAATAATTAAAATTAAATCAAAATTAAACTAAACATTAAAAACATTATTCCACCATACATATAACTTGAATTATAATAAAATTCTAATCATACTTTTATTACACTTTTAAAAACAAAAATTGATTTATACATATAACTTGAATTATAATAAAATTCTAATCATACTTTTATTACACTTTTAAAAACAAAAATTGATTTATTGCAAAATTTTTTTACTCTATCACATACAAATTACTCATTATAAAAACAAAAATTGATTTATTGCAAAATTTGCTTACTCTATCACATACAAATTACTCATTATATACCTATATCATTAAAATGGAATACAAATCTTGAACTAGTTCAATAAAATAGATAGTTTTACTTATAATTTTTTAATCAAATAATTTGAATCAACTATTAAATGTTGACATCATTAAAAATAAAAATAAAAAAAATCTATAATAATAATAAAAAATCTATAATAATAATAAAAATTATTTAAATTTTTTTAAATTCGAGATATGGCTGCGTGGGCTCTTAAAGCATCAAAGATACGGCAATGCGTTGAGTTGTGTGGCGTAAGATTTTTAAAGGACTTTTGTAATATCATTTTGTTGACT
>JZKD02S2094736.1:96381-123216 GCA_000966675.3 Picea glauca
GGTGAGTGGGCTTGGCCCGGAAACGGTTAAACTCTCACGGCGAGCCACGCCCTCGCTCGGGATTGAGCACAGGACCTGTCCGTCTTAACGAGAGCGACCTTACCACTACGCCGCCTCCACTGACCTTAAAAGGTGGTGAGCTTGGCTCAGAACGGTTAATTAGGAAGCGAGCACCGACCATGTTCGGGTTTGAACCCGAGACCTGACCGTGACCGTCATTACATGATCGACCTTACCACTACGCCGCACCCACGACCTTAAAGTTGTAAATGTTTTAAGTAATGAGGTTTTGATGATATTATTATGTGTATAATAGTTAAGTGATATAAAAAATTTAAAAGAAAGTGTTTTTCATTTTCAACCTTCTTAGTATCACAAATTTGATAGATTATTTTATCCCAACGATATTGTACTTTGGTTATTTAAACAAATGTTTTCTTGCTAGACTTCTTTTTGACATTTCAACTGCTCATTTTTCATCTACAAACTAGAAATAAGTGTAATAAGTAAAATCTACATTTATAATATAGTAGAATATACATGATTGTGTAAATAAAAAACTGTACCATAAAAACGAGTGATTCATAAACCATACACATGATTTCGAAGCTTTGCCTCATGCCGTGTAACAAAACATCTTCTGTAGGCTCCTCTCCATACTTTTTTTCTTGCATGTTTAATACGACATGACAAAGCATAGTCGATATAATTAATATAAAGGTTTCTTATTGTTCAATTAATTATAAAACAAGGGAAGTTAAGCAACATAGCTACTTACAAATTGCTCAATTAAACCTTGATACTTCAACATGTACTCACAACCCTGAGTTAAATCAACGTTGATCAATTGTTCGGTTGACTCTTCTTTGTATGCTAGCACCTATTAGAAGACATCCATGGACTAGTGTAAATTAATTATTTAAATATAAAGATCACAACAAATATGAAAACTTAAGTAATGTCGAAAACATAAGTACTCGCAAACTTTTTGATCAACCCTTTTTTCCCTTGTCATCTTGTCTTACGTGTTGATTTGAGTTCCATTTTATTTTCTTTTCTACAACAAAACAATTGAAAATTAGTATTTAATATGATAAACAAATTCGATATACATACAAGAATAAATGAATGATCACATACCTCTAATGCACGTTGTTATTGGGATGCATCCTCCTATGATGCAATTATGTTAATTTCTTTTACCATCTCTTTGTACACTTTTTTGGACATCCCTACCGAGATGTATTGGCTTTCCCCTCTTTTGTTGCTTGAAATTTTCATAATCTTCATGGAAAATGAAAAAGCACAATATTTTTTTTTAAATGGACATGATGTTGTCTAGGTGTTATATTCTTTGCATGTGTGTGTGTGTGTGGGGGGTGGACCAAATTCGATGACTGCGTATAATGATCCCTCCCTAGTAGTGCTCTTTGTATCGTGTGCGTTGGGAGCTTTCCTAGGGGGAACCAAGATCCCCCCCCCCACCCTGGCTACACAGAGCATCCGACTTTGGGGCAATGACATTTTTTTTTTGGGGTGGTTTTTGCTATTTTTAGTGGTTTTCTAAATTAATCCCAGATTAATGGATTAGGGTTTTGGTAGATATGTAATACCTAAAATATTGTGTATATAATGTATTGTGAATGATGAAATTAATATAATGAAGAGTTGAGAGGTGTGACACCAAGGAAGATTGATTTTCTCCTTGTTAAGGGTTTCTAGTGTAAATATATGTGTACTATGTGTATGAGCCATTGATTAATTTATGTTTTTCTTAAGAATATGTATGCATTGCTTTACTTCACATGTTTAAAAATTACATGCGGTATCAGAGCACGTTTTTGGCTTCAGGGGGACGCCTTTGTTGCTGAGGGTTTGGATCAATCTTGATAGATCAAGTTTATCTTGGGTCTATGATAAACCTGGGTTCAGTGGGAGCTTTGCAATGGTGATTCATGTGTTGAAATATAATGGAAAACAATTCTAGAATCGAT
The DNA here is from genome assembly GCA_000966675.3 of Picea glauca. Taxonomy (NCBI): domain Eukaryota; kingdom Viridiplantae; phylum Streptophyta; class Pinopsida; order Pinales; family Pinaceae; genus Picea; species Picea glauca. Next base: position 98,376 of record JZKD02S2094736.1, read on the forward strand.
ATTGAGAAGTTCAATGATAAAAACTTTGAGCTATGGAAGCTCAAGATGGAGGACCTTTTTGTAGACAAAGAACAATGGATCGTTGTGGATCTTGGTACACAACCTACTGGTACACAAACTACTAGTACTCAATCTACTAGTATGTCGAAAGAAGATTGGGAGAATATGGATAGAAGAGAAAGGAGTATGATTTGAATCTTCCTTAATAATTTGGTGTAATTGAATGTGTCAGGAGAATCTATAGCCAAGGAACTATGAGAAAAGTTGGGGAATTTGTATCAGTCAAAGTCCCTAGTAAATAAGTTGTTTATTAAAAAAAGTTGTATCATATTAGGATGGAAGATGGAGATTTTGTGACAAAGCATCTAAATGCCTTCAATACTCTGGCAAGTCAACTTGGATATGTTAATATTACGCTTGCAGAAGAAGATACGTGTATTACTTTTTATGTTATTTGACAGACTCCTGGGATAATTTGGTTGTAGAAATTGGTAGTAGCACTCAATCTGCATCGAAGCATGAGGATGTAGTTTCATCCTTGTTATAAGAAGAGACGAGGAAGAAAAACATGGATATTCATATCACATATGATTTATTTGTAAGAGGTCATCCCAAATATAAGGATACAAATAAGTCTTCGGTGGGTGGGGGGGGGAGAGGGGATATATAAATCTAAAGGTAGATCTAAATCCCTAGGAAAATATTTGAGGAAATGATGGAAATGTGGTAAATATGGGTATTATAAGAAATATTGTAGATCTAAGACAGTTGATAAAGCAAAGGGATTTGATGATGCCTCTTCCACAGAGGTGAAAAACTCCACGGAAGAAGGAGGTGTTGTTTACCTGGCATATACAAGTACACATGAAGATCATGATGTATGGTTGATTGAATCAGGTGCATCATTTCATATGACTCCTCATAGGGAGTGGTTGAGTGATTATGAAAAGTATGATGGTGGTGATCTCTTCCTCAGAGATGATTCGACAACCAAAATTATGGGATGTGGAAGGGTTAAGTTGTTGCTGAAAGATGGAATGATTAGAAATATCCCTAGAGTTTTGAACATTCCAAATATAGCCAGGAACCTAATATTTGTAAGTAAGTTGGATGATGTAGGTGTGGATAATTTAGTGGGAAAGGGTACTTACAAGATAGTCAGAGGAGAAATGGTGTTGATGAAGGGAGTTTGATGTGGAACTTTGTACAAGTTGTTGGGAAGAACTTATACTGGTGGGTGTAATATTTCTGTTGTCATTGAGTAGAGAAATAAAGAAGACATGATCCATACTGTCCATGGAAACAATACCATGCTATGGCATCAAAGTCTAGGACATATTGGAGAAAAGGGCATTTGACCACTACATGATAAAGGTATGGTTGAAGGTTTGTCTAATTGCACCCTAGATTTTGATTTCTGTGAACATTGCATTTATGGTAAACATAATCGAGTAATATTCTCATCTGGTGCTACAAGAGAAAAGGGGATCTGAGAGTTGAAACACAATGATGTGTTTGGACTTGTGCGTGTTCCATCACTAGGTAAATATGTGTATCATGTTTCATTTATAGATGATTTCTCAAGGAACACATGGATTTATTTTCTTAGGAATAAATATGAGGTATTTTATAAATTTAAAGAGTTTAAGGCTTTGGTAGAAAATCAAACGTATAAGAAAATAAAGGTGTTGAGGACAAATAATGGTGAATAATTCCATGGGAATGAATTCAAAGAGTTCTGTAAGAAGTGCTGTATAGCAAGGAAGAAGACTACTCCATACACATCTAAACAGAATGGAGTTGCAAAAAGGATGAACAAGATGCTGATGGAAAATCAAGTAGCATTTTTACACATCAAATTACTCACTTCAATAGTGTCGCAAGTGTCACCATTACAAGTGTTGTAAGTGTCGCATCTTGTCCGCAAGTGTCACATCTTGACCACGAGTGTTGCAAGTGTCAAAAACATCATATTGCCATATTTCCTATGTCATGACTCTAACGACATCACAAGGACACTTAAGACACCTCAAAGAATAGTTTTGAAGAAGAGAAATCAGTTGACAAGGAGTACAAACCTTTTTCCACTGAAAAAACCACTCAAATATCAAATTTGGAAGGCAACTCTCCCCTATGCACTGCCAAGGAGTGTTAATGCTCCCTGGGCCTCTTTGGGGGAGTACTACAATGCTCTGTGCCCCATTTTCGGGGAGTGCTACCCGTTTTGAGCGAGTTTTGGTTTGTTGAGACAAATCAGGGAAGAATCCCCTCAATTTATGAAGGTGGTTGGATTCAAATAGAAGGTCAAGGCATGATATTAGGGAAGATCCTCAACTGAAGGAGAAGAATCCTCAACTTATCCCAAAGATATCTCAAGTGGTTGGGCCTCTCCAAGCTTATATAAGGATGCCTTCTCATGGTGAAAGGCACAAAAAGGTTGGAGATACGAAACCTATGATCTCATAGGTAATATACAACATACAGATATTGAGAATTACACCAAACTTATGATCCCATAAGTGAGATGCCATTGAAGCACAATCAGTGTAGATTACTTGAGTGAAGGGGTTGGACAAGGAGAGATGGAAGAAGCTTCTACACCTTTGTTCTCATTAATAATCAATGCTTGGCTTGTTTCTTTCAAATTTATGTTTGTTCCACATGAATTTGTGTTCAGTAGATAGATCTATATTTGAGCTAATCTCAATAGAATAGGAAGTTCTTTGTATCTTTGTTTGTTTTACATGACCTATAGAAGAGCTCAGGATTGGAGCTCAACTTGGACATTGTGAGGACAAACGCTGTTAACAAGGTACATATCGTTCTTATTCCTCTTTGTATATTAGCTTAATTAGATCTAAAAAGGATGTTAAGCAATTTTCTGTCTTGGCCTTAGGAGTCTAAATACCAAGAGGGAATCCTCTTGTCTACAAAAGGATTCACCTGTAACAGAAATTGGCGACTCCACAGGGGAGGAGATCTGATTTTTGTTCCCTTTCCTAGATCTTGTTTTGGCCCTTTTCCCACTCATTTGACCTTATCCATACTGTCTCTTTGATTCTTAGATCTGATTGATTGGTTCTTGATTTCATCATATGCAATTTGATTGACTGAGTTTGCTTGATTTTTTGATTTTCTGGGCATTTTTCTGAACTTTTGAAGCCTAGCGCTCCCCTGCCCTTGCTATCAGAGTGTTAACACTCCCTGTTGGTCTTACACAGAGCATTGGAACACTCTGGTGCCACTTACACCAGAGCGCTACCCCCTTTTCTGTGAAAAATCCTTTAGGTTTTCAATTTCAGAGTTCATTTCTTGCTTTTGGCACTAACTCAAGAGTTTTACAATCTCAATTCATCTTGGTCTTGGCCTTCAACACCCTGTTTTATAAGAATTGATCCTCTTTTGTTTGGAAATTTGACATTTTCTTTCCTTGCCTTGAAGTCACTCTTTGTCTTTGCTGACCTAGAGTTAACTTGCTGTTTTCTTCTCATTTAGTTGATTGAGTGGAAGCTTTTGTGAGGAAATACAAAGGTCCGTGAACCTTTCCATTTGATATTTGAGGTCAGTTTTCTATCATTTCTCTTTTGTTTGAGGTTTTTGGTTCTTGTTTGCAAATTTGGTTATCTTTCTCTTTCTTGTTTATTCACGACGAGAGTGTATTTTTGTTTGTGTGAGGTTTGCTTCTGATTGTTTAATCCTGAAGTTTGATTGACATTAGAAGTCTTACATCTGATTATCATTCACATATAAGTATAAGGACACATTTTAGTGATTGGTTTGGATATTAGAAGGTATTTCTGAAATTTCTTAGCATTACATTGGATTTGGTTGAGAAACAATTGTATGAGGATGTTGCATCTCAATGTTTGATAATGAAAATAACTTTCTCTCCTTCCCTTAAATAAGCGTTCATCGAAAGAAAAGACTGCTTATCATTTTCTTATGAATTTTTTTTGGAATTGAGTCATAATACCATCAGTTTCATTTTCATACACCCTTGAGTAAAGAACAACTGTAAAATTATCGCTAATTAAAATTTATCTAGAACATTTTGTTTTTAGAATCTTCCACCAACATTAGACTAGGACTATTACTTTGGATTAGGCCGTGAGTACAACTCTCCAAATTTTTTCAAAACAAACATTAGCATATTGCGATAGGGAGAGAAAATCCAATTGTCGTATAGGCTTTCTGGGATCCCCCTCTCACATAGGGGTTATGCACGAGGTCGCATTCGTGATAATTACAGAGATTATCCCTTCGTGGTTCAACTCTTTGTAGTGGTCGGATCGTATATTGGGGGTCACTTGAGGGTATACCCACGATTATGTGTGGGAGCCTCTCCAGTTGATTTCAGACTTGTTATCCTGCCCATACGTTCGGACTGGACTGTCGACTGTATCCTCCCAGGGGTTGACTGCGAATTGGTGTCCTTAGTAGCCACAATATTTAGGTACTTACACAAGGTGACGGTGAAGGGAAGTCTTCGCTGTATCTAGAACAGACGGTGGTCAAACTCATTCGGGCTCCTTGGAGGGTAAATCCACAATTATTACGTGGAATCTTGCACCAAGGCGTAAGTCTGTTAAGCAGGTCACCATCGTAACTTTTCCACCATATCCTAGCCCCTTCTTGACTTGATCACACGACGTTGGATTTCATCACCAACTAATACGATAATCGAGAGAAGGTTTTTCTTGCTTGGTTTTGATTCCTATATTATATTAGCGTATGCTGTTTCTTTTTGTTAGTTGGCCCTAGATTTTCAGCGTGTGCTGTTATTCTCCAAGATTGAGCCTGTAGACAATAAATGTCTTCGCTGATCATGTAGGATGCAAAGGCAACCTCCGGAAGGCTACCAACCTTTACCTCCTAATCCTTCAGAAGACAACTACCGTGGAGAGGTAGAAAATCAATCTGACGTTGGGAGTGTTGTTACTCCTTCGTTAGACAATCCAGAAGGCTCTTTGGTTATGATTTAGAATCCCACTCCTCGCAATACATCTGTGTCAACAACCCCTCTCGAACATATTTAACTTCGTTTAGACTCCCTTGGGAATGTCATAGACGAAGAGGTCCCACAGTTACCTGAGAGAGCATTTACCGAAACATATATGGGATCCACAGAACCAATCTTTGGTGATGAGTATAGGAATCCTATTTGTCCTACCACTGTAGTAGATAAAAATCCCACACTTGCTCGTTCTGTATGGAGGACTTCATCAGGACGTGATCTCTATGATAATTTTGAATCCATTCGACAACCCTTTAATCCTCAGGACCCTCATGTTGAAACTGGGCCATCCGGTCAAACTATGAATCACCCCACCGATCAGGTCATTAACCCTACTATTACATCAACACAATTCCATCCTAATGCTGGACTCATCACCTCTACTCTTTCCCAAGGCACTTCGATCCCTACCCCCACTTTTACAAACTTTCACTCTACAGCTCCACATGTTTCACACGATCTTGCTGAGACATCTTTGCACCAGAGAATGCAGATCCTTTCCAGCCAAATAAAACTGACTAGAGGGAAACCACATTCTAGCGGGCCTATCCCTCCTGGAAGACCACCATCCTATGGTGGGCCTACCCCTCTCGGGGGACAACCCCCTTTTCATGTTCTTCCTGGAGGGCAACATCCCTTTTCCAGTCATACCCCGGTTGTTAATCCACCACTGGCAGGGGGGAAACCTTCGTTTGCTGGAAATCCTTCACAATCCTGGGGAGTATCTTCGGGAGGCACATTTACCCAACCCCATGTCGAAGGGGACTGATCCAGGAGGCTCCCTAGGCTCAAAAAATGCTCAAAAATAAAATTTATTAGAATTGAATGAAACCAATTCCATTGTGACCGGCTCGTCATGCCGATTTCGGCTATATATTTACTTTCTCAAACAGATGCTGTATGCGAGAGTTATCACACTCTGACCGTTTTCTAAAACAACTAAAAAGTCAAAGGTCAAACTGGAAAAATGTCAATGCTGGCGTCAACATGACATCACCAAAGACACCTCATGATCCTAATGTGGCAGTAGTTGACTTGGCAGATGGGGCAGACTTGGACCATTGCAGTGTGGCCACGTGGCACACACCACATTTGACCAAACTTTGCCACATGTCCAATTCTGATTGGATCTGTCATTTGCCCAGTCAACTGCTGCCACATGTCTCTACCACATCAGCATCATGAGGTGTCATTGGTGATGTCATCATTGATTTTTTTCCAATTTGACCTTTGACTTTTTAACTGTTTGAGAAAATGGTCAAAGTGCGATAACTCACGCATACAACGTCCATTTGAGAAAGTAAATATATAGCCGAAATCATCGCGACAAGACGGTCGAAATGAAATTGGTTTCATTCAATTATGATAACTTTGATTTTGAGCATTTTCTGAGCCTAGAGAGCCTCCTGGATTAGACACTCATATCATAACCCACAAAGAGGAGTATCAAATCCTGTTCCTTCCAGACCATATTATGGAAAACATTATCCGGGAGACATCCCAAACACAACCTAGAGTCCTCAAGGACAACAACCTTATCCTTCCCAAGGGTCTAGTGTTTATCCTCCCCCTAATGTGTATCTGCCTCTGGGATCTACTTCTTACCCTCCTTAAGGGAAAAATGTTTATCCTTCTTATGGGTAAGAAAATCACCCAGCTTATAATGCTCAGAACCCACCGGCTTATGCAAATGTTTCTCAGCCATCATCGAATCTTACTTATCCTAGTCAACAACAACCATATGTAGGAGGACCTATTGGTTACAATTATCCACCTAACCCAGTTTATGGTCCTACTGGTGTTCCTATGCCACACCAATATCATCCACAAGTTAACCGACATCTACCTTTCCTTGTGACTTTGGATCTCCTAGACTTGTCTCGGTTAACCAATGATCCTATTTTTCATTCACTGGTTTGGCCAATTATTCCAGCTAAACTTCCTTCTGATATTCTGAAATTTGACAAAAAACCTGGAGAAGATCCAAATAACCATGTGATGAATTTTCACTTGTGGTGTTCATCAAACTCCCTCATGCATGATTCTATACGTTTGCATCTTTTCCAGCGAACACTTACGGGCTTTGCAACAAAGTGGTATATTGAAGTACCACGTGCTTCTTTTCATGATTTCAACTCCCTTGCCATGTCTTTCCTCAGGCACTTTCAAGTACCTATTCACTACGAGACGGGTATTGAAATCTTGACCTCCCTTCGTCAAACCAACTCCATGCATATCTCTGACCATATTCATGAGTGGAGACGATGACGAAGGATGATCAAAGAAATCATTCCTGACCAATTATTGGCGGAGTGGTTTACTAAATCACTTTTATCCTCGATCGCTCGTGATGTTTCTATGGGTGGCGTAGTCACCGAGGAAGAAACCATTGCTCGGGCTCAGTACTTAGATTTAGTTTATTCACAATCTGGTACTTTGTATGAGTTACTTCTGAATGCTTCTCGATCTAATGCCGATCCATCCAAGTCGTCATCCTCATCTCATGCAGACGGTGTTATCGGTTCCATCAAAACTCAATCTACTTCCCAGTCGACCACACTCTCCTCTACCTCCCCCCAAACTCAGATATCTGAGGTGAATGCAGTTCAATTTGCCCCTTCACAACAATCCAGAGGTAAGAAGAAGGAAAAAAATAAATAAAAAAATACTAATAACAATGAACAACCAAAAAATCAAGCTCAAACACCTGCTACCGAAAAGCAACCACAATGGAAACTGAAATTCCCATGTATCATTTGTGGTGATGATCACTAAACTCGAGACTGTCCACATCGCGATGAAGTGGACAAACTTTTCCAGGGAAATTTACAACCCCCTGTGCTTACTCAGCCTTTTCCACAACAACAATCCATGGTTTCTCAAACCCCTTCTCCTGCGGGCAGTTCTATCCATACTCATGATGAGGCCTCGACAAGTTACCATATTTATATGTTTAATGGGATTAATTTGACCACTCTCTTTAAGACATACGACACACCGGTTAAACCTGACAAAGGAAAAGTCACTAATGGTACCGGTATTTTACCGGATCCATCACTGTCCTCCGTTAGTCCTCCATCAGTTAATCCTCCGTCTAGACCACTTCAGATTGATAAACCTATGTTCAAATCTATCTTACGCCCTCCTAAAATCACTATCCATAAATCTACCTTTAATCCTATTTCACTTGCCGCCCATAAATACAACATTGTTGAAGATTTGGCTCAAGCACCGTGTGCTATGTCTGCATTAGAAATTCTACAACACTGCCCCAGTCAACGTAGAATTCTCTTGGCTGCTATTGGCACTATTTATCCTGAGTCATCCAACAATATCATGTTTAACCTGGACAATTATACATCTCGACTCTCCCACCAACTTACTTTCCAAATTGATGTTGTTGTTCACAATCAACAAATTCACCGAACCATATTGGGTGAGGGAGATTCTACTTGTGTCATGTCTTTAGCATGTTGGAAAGGTTTAAAATCACCCACACTTAAAAAATCCCCAATGATGTTATGCGCATTCGATGGGCGAGGTTTTCATCCCCATGGGATTTTACAGTCCCTGCCCATCCAGTTGGGTGAAAAAACCATCACTGCTGATGTCGAGGTGGTCGATGCTCCCCTCGATTACAAATTATTACTTGGAATAATTTGGTTTTATTCTATTACTGTCGTTGCCTCGTCGGTGTTTCGATGTGTACAATTTCCTCATTAAGGAAAAATTGTCACTGTCGATCAGTTAGATTTCTGTACACCCGACGCTTGTGCTCCCACTACCAACAATATTCGATTCTTGGGAGATCAAAAGATCACGTATGAAAGCATTGGTGTCGGCTTATTGAAATATTGTAGCCTTATGGGTACCTTCCCTACACCACTTCCACCGACTACAAATCATATTTCCATCATCGATATGATTTCGACCACGGCTTATCAATCATTGGAATCATCTAACCATTAGATTGTACCTAGTCCCTTGGAATTCTATGCGCTAGGTACACCATACCACTTATTCTAGCCGAAACATCATACATTGCTATCCAATCCACCTCTCCATCCTTGGATGACCAACATTATTTGGCACCTGATAGTTATTCGATGCCATCGTGGTTAAATTCCTTGTCGTCTGCGATCGACTACATTTCCCCAATTTTTCCCTCTCATGAATCTATTAGGGAAATGATGAGCATTGACAAGCTACCTTGGGATGATAACCATCATCGATCCTCTTTTCTTCCCCCTCGTGAAGAAATTCGAGGAGATATACACTCTATCTTCCCTCCTGATGTTGATTTAACATTGTCTCCCATGACTTCAACTTCCGATGATTTGGATTCGGTAGTTGAGATGGTGATCTCTTCGGTAGGGATTTTGAAACCTGATCTCCTTACCCCTATCATGGACCTCAACATGTGTTCCTTCCAGAGAATTCTTCTTCCATCCAGTGAAGATCTCTTGGAATCCATGACCGAGTTTTGTCCCTTGACATGGTGTCCTTCCAGAGCATTATCCTCTTGGAAGCCTTGATCAAGAAGAATTCACGAGCATAGTTTCTCCTCTCTGTAGAAATCTCATTAACAAATGAAACAGAAGTCACGAGCACAATTTTGCTTCTCTGTAGCAAGCTCGTTAAAGAATGAAATAGAATCTTTGAGCATAGTTTTCCTCTCTGTAGCAAGCTCATTAAAAAATGAAACATAAATTTGGGGATTGAACCCGGAGCCCCGAGCATAGTTCTTTTCCTATGTCAAGCTCATTAAAAAATGAAACAATCACCTATTGTCGAGTCTTTCGTTAGGTCTCATATTTGAACCTTCATTTCATCCACCCTTATCCTTTTTCTGCATCTAGTAGAGAAATTGGTGACAACCTCAAATCCGGTGAATGAATTAAAGCTTGGGGGGCATGTCTCCAGCCTTTGATGACCATTTTGGAGTTAAGCCAGTAGCTTTCAAGCTAGGGGCATAACAAGCTTAGTAATTTTTCTTTCTCGTGCTCGTAAATACATGAGAATGCAACCGAGCAACCTTTTATCTCTTTTTCGGGCTCGCATGGTTACATGAAAAAGGAAATTCTGAAGTCTCCTTTAAGCTCTTTTCAGAATCTCTAAACATGAAAAGATTGTCGAGTGATCTTGATTCCTTTCCCACTTGTTAAAAGGTTTGAAAGGGCGTATTTTGAGTGATAATTTATCTCTTTTTCGGCCTCGCAAGACTAACATTACGAAAAAAGACAACATTGGAGTCATCTTTAAGTTCTTTTCAGACTCTCTAAATATGAAAAATCACCGAGTTTACCTTCTCTAGACTCGTTAAACAATCATACATTGAAGGGTCCATATGGGACCGAACCCTTACTTCTTCCAGTTCGCTAAACAAAGGAAGAGGGACTTACCGAAGGTGAGTCATATCGAGCATGTGTTACCCTCCTCGAGCTCGTTAAATTAAAAATAGGTACTTGTCTATCTGGATAGGGGAAAAATTGAAAGAAGCAAGCCAAGCAGTTTTTGAGAACCCTACCAGTAGCTCTTACGGTCTCCCTTGACCACGACACTTTGTGTTTGCACGCATTTTAATCTTATGAACCTTTGCACTGAGCCAATCCTTTGATTTTCTTTTACTCCTTTGGGTCACCTGATGAAAGTCACAACATCCAGTGCATCATCAAGTTTTGGTCATGTCACGTTTTTACTGTTGTGCCTCAATGTTCAAGGGAAGTATCTGTCTCGAGAGTCAACCATGACAAATATTCTGTTTCAATACCTGTGTCAGTCCATGTTCATTTGATCTACCAATTACATGTATGTGTCAGTTTCATGTCGTTGATGGGGGATACATCAAGGCCCTCCTTCGACGAGTCTATTCCTGTCGACTTCAACACATTATCCAGGAACTAGACTTAGAAACGAGTTAGTACCTTGGGACCTACATGCCTCAATGGTAGGCCTCGTCGCATCCGACAGTGGGCTTACATCATTGACTTCTGATTGGATGATTCCATGGATGTTCGACTTCAACTCATCTAGTCACATTCTTTGGAATGTACTAGAGTACCTTGGGAATCATTGACATCAATGGTGATCTCCCTTGCGCTTGTTAACGGTTTACCTCATTGACCGGTAATCAAGTGGTTTCTACCATGTTCGACATCAGGACATCTATTCACATGGTTAGATTCGTACTACATCGGGATTGGTAAGAAGACCCTGGGTTAAGTTTTCACTCTTATGTATACCTTTCCTAGGTTGTGAAGGAGTTCTTTTGAACTATGACACATATACTGTTACATAGATCCACTTTGTATTGGCCGTGGCTATGTCTTGTCGTCTCGTAGATCCATTGTGTATTCTTCATGGCTACAATCAGTTCAGTTCGTAGGAGTATAGATCCACATTGTATCTTTAGTGGATATACATTTTATCAATATAATTATGGATTTGTAGTGTATTTTATGGCGGCCACACCTAAAAAAGTTTTTATCACTCAAGCATAGGTATGCCTGCCTTGGGTTTGAAACATGTCATAATATTTGTATGATGGTTGTGTGTATATTTTTCCAGCCTCTCTGCATCCATACCCTTGCTTGAAAAAGTCTAAAAATTACTTCGGTCATCATTGTCTTCTGACTTCGCACTTTGGGGGGAAATATGTTACACATCAAAATTACTCACTTCAATAGTGTCACAAGTGTCGTCATTACAAGTGTTGTAAGTGTCACATCTTAGTCGTAAGTGTCACATCTTGACCACAAGTGTTGGAAGTGTCACAAACATCATACTGCAATATTTCCTATGTCGTTCCTCTAACAACATGAAAAGGACACTTAAGACACCTCAAAGACTAGTTTTGAAGAAGAGAAATCAGTTGACAAGGAGTACAAAACTTTTGCCACTGAAAAAACCACTCAAATATCAAATTTGGAAGGCAACGCTCCCCTATGCATTGTCAGGGAGTGTTAATTCTCCCTGGGCATCTTTGGGGGAGTGCTACAACTCTCTGTGCCCCATTTTGGGGGAGCACTACCCTTTTCGAGCGAGTTTTGGCTTGTTGAGATAAATCAGGGAAGAATCCCCTCAATTTTTGAAGGTGGTTGGATTTGAATAGAAGGTCAAGGCATGATCTTAGGGAAGATCCTCAACTGAAGGAGAAGAATCCTCAACTTATCCCAAATATATCTCAAGTGGTTGGGCCTCTCCAAGGTTATATAAGGAGGCCTTATCATGGTGAAAGGTACATAAAAGGTTGGAGATATGAAACCTATGATCTCATAGGTAATATACAACATGTGGAGATTGAGAATTACACCAAACTTATGATCCCATAAGTGAGATTCCATTGAAGCACAATCAATGTAGATTACTTGAGCAAAGGGGTTGGACAAGGAGAGATGGAATAAGTTGCTACACCTTCATAAAAGGATTGTAAGTACTCTTCATTTGTTCTCATTAATAATCAATGCTTGGCCTGTTTCTTTCAAATTTATGTTTGTTCCACATGAATTTGTCTTCAGTATATAGATCTATATTTGAGCTAATCTCAATAGAATAGGAAGTTCTTTGTATCTTTGTTTGTTTTATAGGACCTACCGAGGAGCTCAGGATTGGAGCTTAGCTTGGACTTTGCGAGGACAAATGACGTTAACAAGGTACATATCATTCTTCTTCCTCTTCATATATTAGCTTGATCAGATCTAAAAGGGATATTAGTGTCCATGTTAAGCACTTTTCTGTCTTGGCCTTAGGAGTCTAGAGACCAATAGGGAATTCGCTTGTCCGCAGGAGGATTCACCTATAACAAGCATGCTCAGTGGTGCCAATTTAGGACATGAATTATGGGAAGAGATAGTGGGTACTGCATGTTACCTGGTAAATAGATCACCATCACCATTGTTGGTGGAAAAATTGCACATGAAGTATGGACTAGTAAAAAATCCTCTCTTGAACATCTCAGAGTGTTTGGTTGTGATGCTTATGTACATGTTCCAAAGGAAAATAGGAGTAAGCTAGATAATAAAGTCGAAAAGTGTATCTTTATTGGTTATAAATATGGAATGAAAGGCTATAAACATTGGAACCAAGAAACTAAGAAGACTATTTAGAGTCGAGATGTTGTTTTTAGAGAGGTTAAAGATGTTCCCAAACAAGAATTCCTACCAAGGCAAGAATAACCTGAGAAAATAGAGTTTGAGCTAGATGATGCAAAATATGAATCAACGAAAGCAGATGAATTGGAAGAAGAAAAACCTCATACTCCAATATTGAGGAGATCAATGAGGGAAAGAAGGAAACCATAAAGGTATAGTCCACCTAATTTTCATGCTAATTTTTCTTTATCTATTACTGATGATGATCCTAGAACTGTTAAGAAAGCAATGAATTCAGAGTATAGCAAACTATGGAAGAAGACCATGATTGAAGAGATGGATGCCTTGGATAAGAATGAGGCATGGGATCTAGTTGAGTTGCCAACATGAAGAAATACTATTGGAAACAAATGGGTTTTTAAGAAAAAGTTGTATGCAGAAGGAAAATTGGAGAAATACAAAGCTCGATTAGTAGCAAACGGTTATTCCCAGGTAGAGGGAATTGACTTTGTTGAAATTTTTTCTGCTATTGCTAAGTTAACCTCTATTATATTTCTTTTACCTGTTGTTTCTTATTTTGATTTTGAAGTAGAACAAATGGATGCAAAGATAACATTCCTACATGGGGATCTGGAAGAATAAATCTACATGAAGTAGCCATAAGGATTTATAGTGAAGGGAAAGAAAGAGTTGTTATGTAAGCTAAAGAAGTTACTATATGGTCTGAAACAATCACCTAGGACGTGGTACCAAAAGTTTGACACATACATCCTTGAATTGAGATTTGTGAGAAGCAGGGATGATCACTATGTATATTCCAAGCAGGTTGGCAATCACTTCATTTATGTAGTGTTGTATTCCAATGACATGTCCTTGGTAGGAAATAATATGGATGTTATCAATGAAGTGAAATCACAACTATCCTCAAAATTTGACATGAAGGATATTGATGCTGCTAACTTCATTCTAGGAATGGAGGTTAAAAGAGATCATGAAAAAAAGAAACTCTGGTTGAATCAGAGAAAATATGTTGAGACTATATTATAGAGGTTTAATATGCAATAAAGTAAACCATTCAAGGTTCCTATTCTTGTAGGTGTAAAGTTATATGCATATCAATGTCTCGTTCCATATGAAGAGGAAGAGGATATGTCCCATGTTCCATATGAGTGCTGTCGCATCCCCAACCACCTGCTGGGCTATGCCACACAAAAATTCTGAATTTTGATACCATTAAATTAAATACTGAATTCTTCATATGAACAAAGTTAAGAGGAAATAATACCAATATGCATGCAACCATAAAAATTTATATATAATTAAATAATAGATATTTCCTGACATAAAATCATAATTGCACACACACAAAAATTGAATTAAGCACATGAAAGACACTTATCTCATGAAATAAAAAGAAATTGCCAACAAAACTTCCATGTTCCTCCCAACCATAGACCACATTGCTCGTAATATCAGCAGTGGGCACCCCCAAGCTGGGGGTAAATTATACTAGGGAAAAGGGAATACTAAGCCAGTCTAAGGTCCGACAAGCAACATAATTGCTCAATCCAATGTGCCCAACTGCTAAAACTAGCCTACAGTCTCTCATTCCCCACATGCCTGTCCCACCCCAGGAAGTGTGCCCCTTCTCTGCTCAACAGTCCCTCGACTACCCCACTTCGCTTCTGGGGCTTCAAAAATAGGCCTGTCAGGAAGTCTCAGAGCCCTGTATCTATTTCCCAATGCACCAGGGAACAATTTTGAGTAGTTTCTCGCCCAGAGAAACTACTCATGGGACTAAAAACCCACTTCTTCAACATAGAAAATCTCTCTCTTAGAGAGAAATGCCTATGGTCCTGACAACCTGCTTCTTCAAGCACGAGCCTGAAAACCTGCCTCTTTAGCCTGTAGTCAAACCAGGTATAGGTACATATGGTAGCATGGATGGTAGGAAATCTTGAATGAATGGTGAATCAACAATCAAGGAATGAAGAGAAATAAACTAAATCTCCCTATTATATATATGCAAGTGTCATTTATGACACATGGCACCCAAGGGACTCTCTTGTCCCCCCCCCTTTAGAAACTTAGGATATATATAAATTTATATCCATACTTTAACTTTTTAGGAATATTAATATAATATTCCATTGGGATTAATCCCCCTAGCTTAGCCTCTTTTCCTATACTTTTAGCCCCCCTTTCCTATCTAATGGAGTTTAACCCCCCATCTCTTTTTTTTGGTTGGTCTGCAATAGTGGTGTACTTTATTAATAATATGAGTATGATTTACATTTTACAATATAGGCACACTGGCCTATAATAACCTAGCTCACCAGCCTACAAAACACAAACTTGTATAAAGGCTCTCTAGCCTCAATATCGTGCAGTCAATCAGGTATGCACAAAACTCTAATATGTGCACAATCTTCTTTTTTGTTCCCCTTCCTTACACACTTACACATGTGCGCGATACATTATGACATGCACACACTTCTTTAGTAGGATTTCCCGTGCATTGACTCAATGTGCGTGGTACCAAACCAAAGAATCTATTCCATCAGATCACCAACTTATATGTGTAATTACATTTACATTTTAAATTGGGGTTTGGCCTATGGGTATTACATTCCCCTCCCCCTTATTTATGCACTGCCCTCAATGCATTATGTACCATGTACAATTCAAAAAATATTGAAAAATATCCATGTCCTTTCTAATGAATCTTGTTATCCACATGGTGATTTTCTTTCAAGCACCAAAATCATGCATTCATACCGCAACTAGGAGTCATTTTCCCTATTCCATAGAGTTGCTTCAGGAAATAATTCAGCTCATTGTTCTATTCAACACACCCTCATGATTACACCTACCATGTCAAAAGTATCCTAGATTTGCCTCTTCCTTGTTGCACTCACCCTTTCAGGATCAGGTATCCCTTCACTGTTGCATAATCCCTCAGTGATCCATCTTTCCATGGATTTCACACACAAGGAGAGTGCTAACTCATTACTAGAACCCCATCAAGGTTCTACTTTTAAAGGGCTCCAGTGTCTCCAACAATATTGTTCTTTCCAAGCATGCCAGCTATAATCAATATTATCTCACATATATCACCGACATATAGTTATTATGAGAGATTATTATAAAAACTTCATTTTAGAAATTCAAATTTATTCCATAAAGGAAATCAACTGTTCCCAAAATATGAAATTATGTCTCATAGTTTTCTTGGTTGTTGCAACAACATGTAGTAATTTTTATCATGGCTTTCTGTAGTATCATAGTTCAGACCATTTTTCCTGCAATCTTTTCAACTTTCATTCAACCAACAAATTATTAGTATGTCATGCACCATAAAATTCTATTTTAATACTTACAAAAGCTCACAAGTAATTCCAGAATTGTCCACACGTAACCATTTACATCACCAACTATCAAGTAATTTATTAAATAGAATAAATTACCACTCTATGCATATGCATGTTCACAATTAATATCAGTAAGTTCATTACTCTATTTTTTGAACACAAATTTCTTGTAATCAATGCTAATGTAACTACTTGAATTGCAACTTTCCTGTTGTAATGTATAACAACCCATGAAATGTCTTCAACTCCGTGAGTGAGTAATAATTATGACATTTCAGTCGTTAGCATAATTATTTCCATCAAATAACATAGAGGAATACCTTTACAAAAATGCATTCAACAATGCACTCAAGTATAACAATTTTATTATGCATAAGTGTAGGTCTAAAACTTACTATGCATGAGTGAAATTCTCAATGCATATCTATTCATTGCATATTTCCATTGATTTTCATGATGCTCTATATCTAAGTCATGCATCTCACCATTGGTAAATTGGAAGTCTGGCCAATGCCTTGACACATTCTCCATACACTTCCTATTGTCTTCTCAATTATTTGGATGCCTTCCTTTTCGAACTGAACACTACACCAATAATATAATTCTATGGTGCTCATTAGTCTTAGCAAAAAGGTTGCAGTCCAAATATTATTTAAAAATAGGAAGTTCATTGGATATTTATGTGGTACATAGCCTTTCCATAACCATACCATTCCATAACCAACCATGTCACGGTCTCATACATGACTAGCTTTTCAGTCATCCATTCCTATAACAGGTTCATACCTTTTATTGCTTTGGTTATTAGCTCATACCAATTAACATGACATGCGCTCACTATGTTAGTGTATGCATTCATAAGCTAAAAAACTTTTTTAATTATTACAAGCCTCCAACCTTTACCATACCTAGTGGTATTTTATTCACATTAAGGCATTCAACTAATACAATAATGTGATTTTATAAAATAAATCTAGTTGAGGAAATTCTTACCTAAATTCCCTTCAACAATTATGCAATAATAGTACATAAAAATCATACATGTATCGCTGCCATTAAATGAATTTAATGCTACCTGGATAGTTGATAACAATAGAATCTCCCATGCTTCTATTATAAGCCTTATAATCCACACTTCAGCTTTATGTTGCTTCCTTATATATGCAACAACATTAGTATCATCACTTACAAACATGCAATAATTCCCTCTTTCTTGGTACAACAACCACCATTAACAACTTTCATATTAATATATATTCAACAATAGACTAATCCTAGTCTTATTATGTTATACATGTATATTAACAAATTGGCATTCATCAGTTCATATTTGTATGTACTAATAATGTATCATTAGCATGCTCCTAAATGCATTTGCATGTCAATTTCCTGTACTATGTATGGATGTCCAACAAGCCATAACATAATTGCTGCTACAATAATTGCAACAAGTTATTTCTCCCTGTATCACTTTTCTTTGTTGTTCCTTGAAGACCTCAATTCTTCCTAGATTCCTGATTCTTCTTGTGTTCTTACAAAATAAAACAATGTGCCTGATTATCCTCTATCTTGAGTACATTTCCATCCCAACCTTTCTTATATACTTTGCACACTTGTAGCCATATATTATGCTAATATTAATTTTCAACATTCCACTATTACTTGGTTCCCTTTGATCCAACTCCTACATGACAAAATTACATGTCCAACCATGCTCTCTAATTAATTTTGGATATTTAACACCGATTTCTTTATTGAAACAACTGATTCATCCTTTCCTTGAATGAACATACCAACACTTGGAGTTTCTTAATGAACCATTACTTTCTTCTATCCTGACCCATATGATTTCAACCTGACTTGCATAATCAACTTCCATCATGCCATATTGATTCACCTATGCCTTCTTCTCCATGTTTGAATCCTTTTGGATTAACATCCCAATGTACCATGTCAGTGCACTCATCTCTTGGGAATATAATCAACAATCCTTCCCATTGTTGTCACAGTTCCTTGAATGTTGCAAAAGACTATGTATAACTTCATATCCATCTATTGGTACCTTTCAACTATCTTAATTTACTCATGAACTTCATCCAGTCTCTAATGCATTTAGATTTGAGTAATTCTTTTGCTAGGAGTTTTATTTCATCATTCTAGATCCAATCTTTCCACAATATATTGTTTTATGCCTCAATCGACACTCATTACTTATGTGCACCTTCATTTCTTTACCCTTGAAGTGATGCCCTTCATACCATGCTTCCACTGTGCACTCTGATAACCATAAGGGAAACATTAATCTATAATTGCATAGCTAATCCCTGGAGATGATGCACTCTCTATCCATATATGCATTAAACCTTTCTCTTTATCTGATTACTATCATTCTCATAGTCAATTCCTTTTATAATAGATCTGATTCCAATGTATTGCTTAATCTGTATATTGGTTTCTTTGGGAGTGAATGTAATTTCACTATTTCATTCACTACATGATCTATTCCTTTTCCTAGATTCCATTGAGCACTTGACTAACATGAGTGGACTTCTTGTAGTGGCTTCCCAAGACTTTATGGCTGCACCTAGATTCATACCTAAACATTATGTAGTCTTGTGTTTTGATCATCTTATGAATTTTTTTTGTCATAACACTCTTTTCATGAGTACCTCTGCTCATATTTAACTAAATTTCAACCTTCTCACCTGTTATGAACTAAATGTTGTTAAATATGAAAAATTTGCAACCAACAAAATTTGTTAGGCTACAAAATTTAACAAATTTATGAAATTATGTACAATTTTGTTCCAATAATGCATCATAATTCCTTCATCTGATATATTATGAAACTTAACTACCCAAATAAATTTTATGGGTGGATAATTAGACTCATCTATCCAATACCTTTCCAATGACTACTCTCTTTCTCAATTATGAGTCTTGAGCAGAACGTTATGGTCGTTTGAAAATTACCCATTAACTTCTCCTGCTCACACTTCAACTAGGTGCAAATCTAAACTATAATTATGCATTTTTGCACATGTTCCATTGGATTTTTGGTAGGATCCCAATTGGGTTTCTTCATATACATGTTTTGGACAATATTTCCAAGTTTCACCTCTTTCTGGGTTCTGGGCCGCTAGTTCCAGCCTGCTGAAGTTCTAGGCCAATTAGTGTTTTTGGGTTTGAGTGCTACAGTCGCCTTCTATGCTCTCTTATGAAGTTTATGTGCCCAAATTTCTGTTTTGACTCTTTCGTTGTCTTCTATGGCTCAATAGCTTTCTATGACTACTCATATGGCTCAATCTGATCTCGAAGATGGAAGTTATGGCCCTTAGAAGTTAATTGGGTCTTAAAATTTATCCTCCACTGTTTGACTTGTAACTTCCTCATAAAATCTCCGTTTGACGAATGATTTATACCGTTAGAAATCTCTCTCCGAGATATTTCATTTGAGCTGTAGAGATATAGTGCACTTTGGTACACTCTATTATCATGGTTTTTGAGTACCTAAAAACACTATTTAGGGCCTCAAAAACGCGCTGCAAAAAGATGACCTGCAAATAACGTAAAGTGTCGCAGAAAAATCATTGGTTTCCTACTGTTGTAGACTGCCAAGCACAACAAAGCCATAGGAATATCCAATTAATTTTGGATATTGTGCGGACCACCTCTTTGTCATGCGCCAATATCCAGTGCACACAACTTCCGTGTTGTGCAACAATCATACTGTACACAAATTTTGTTTTATGTGCAATTCTCTACTATGCACTATGTTTGTGTCGCGCACCGATACCTATTGTGCACAACTTTTGTGTTGCGCGGTAATATTCCACATGCATTGCACTCTCTGCGCCACACAATTCCAAGGTGTAGTGGACTCACTTCGCGCACCAATACTCCCCACACACCATTATTTAAACCTTTGCACAACGTAAATATTCAACATGCGCGCATTGCATACCAATGTTGCACGCACACCAACAAATTTCTTCTGCGCTTTGTCAATACTTAGTGTGCACACCACACATGACAATATTATGCATGCATGCACTGCATGCACCGATACCCTGCACTCGCCACGATTCACAACGCTAAAATTTAATGTGCATACCGTGCACCATAACCTTTCCGTACTTCACCCGCTTGCGTCGCACAACACCAAATTTTAGTGTGCACATCCGTGCATCTCCAACTTTCACCCTACAATGCCAAATTTTATTGCGCTTACTCGCACATTCTTATTTTTCTGCGCATCACCAACTTGCACCTCACAACAACAATTTTAGCACAGATCACCCGTGCACCTTCATTTTTTCCCATGCATTACCAACTTGCACCCCGTAGCATCAAATTTTAGCATGCACACCCATGCACCTTTATTTTTCACACATCACACACTTTGCACCATGCAGTGCCAAATGTTTTCACGCACATCAACGCACCCTTATTTTTCTGCACATCGATTCCTTGTGAATTCTGCTGTAGAAATTGGGGCTTTTGTCCAATTTCCCCCGAAATGTTTACCATGGACAATTTGCAACTATGGGATTTGTTCAATGTCACTCTGATAACAAAAATTCAACCTTTGCAACAATAAATCGCTATTGTTTGGCATTCCTGGGATGATTTTTTTTTTTTCCAAATTCATTTATGGATTCAAAATTCTATTCAACCAATCTCACTCAATCTTCCATGGCTTCTCTGTAACTTCAAATTCGACCAATTCCAGGTCTGAATTTGCTTGGACAAAGATTAAAATTAGGAATATCTCATCACTTGACCGAATTTCTCAAATTCTCCATGAATTTAACAACATAAATTGGTGCTTTTGCCCAATTCCATGCAATTCCTTCTGATTTTTACCATGGATGCACTGTAACTTGAAATTTGGCCACTTCAGAATCAATTCTCTATGAAATTTCACTTCAACATTCAACTTGCTCAACCCATCCAGGCTTAGTGTTGAAAACTGGAGCTCTTATACCATATTGTAGCATCCCCAACCACCTGCTGGGCTATGCTATTGGTCCTTACATAACATTAAAAAAATGTGAAATTGAGTGTTTAAAACTTGTTAGTGATCAACGTTAAGAAATTCATTTTTAGTAAAAGTCAAAGAAAATCTTAATGTTGATTATCTTTTGATCCACTTATTTCCTCTCTTTGCAACATTTCATAAAGCTTTTATGCTCCTTTGCACTCAGATTGTGAACAATCTTATTAGGTTTCTCCAAGTTTTTTCTCTACATGACACACATTAACCAATACACCTCATTAATTTAAACTTACAAATATTTCAAATATATCATTTTTTTAATAAAACTTAAAGAGATTCCCTCCCTCTCTTCTTGGGATGAGATACCATTATGCTTGCTGCAATAATATGTTTTCTTTTAACTTCTATCTACCATCTTATATAAAACAAATCCATAAATCATCAGAAATAGAAATTATGAAAATTTTATACAATCTAGTATTTCGGTGCACATCATTAAACAAAACACACTGGGGCATCAAACATATACTTGCACCGATATGTACTATTAGTCATTGTGGACCTCTAACTTGTATGCATATGATACGAAAATAAATAATATTTATTTTTTCGACCAATCGATGCTTTTCACAGATATACATAACCCAGTGTGCTTTTCTACAAAGTGAGCACCGGGTCACTACCTTTGTTCAATGTGCACTAGGGAAATTTTCTTGTACAGTGTGCACTGCGTACCGTGGAATTGTTTTTTGAAAAAATCGTTGACAATGATAGAGTTGACAGGGTTTGGGATCCTATGGAATGAGTGGTACCATTGCAACGGATACCAAACACCCCAAATGAAACTAAATAAACCCTATAAAAATCTATTTCTTAAAAAAGAGGGGAACAAAAAAAACAACAAGAAGGCTACGACTTCCAATACCGAAGGTAAGGATGAAACCCTTATATTTTTTTAACATGCATTGAAAATAGTTTGAATCAAATAGGGAAATATTGAAATGATTAGTAGGATGAAATCACATACCTGGAATTTCTTCTCTACAGATTTGTATGTCCCCTATGGATCACTTCCAAATGTGTCTCTTCAAAAAAATCCAGCCACTTCAAAGTCTTTCCAGGTAAATCTCTCTTCGATAAATCTTCCCTCTAAATTTTGCCAAAAAAATAAATAATGTTAGTGTTTTAATTTATAAACAAATACATTTTGAAAAAAGAAATTCCCTCTCTTTTTTCACTTTGTTTTTTCAGTTTGCATGTAAAAACACTTTTTAAAATATATATTTAAAAATTAAATTTGTTGTCAAATCGGTGTGCCTCACTGATTAGTACGCCCTGATGCGTATATACTAAAAAATGCAATGATACCAATTTTATCGACAAAATAGGAATGCAAACCTCTGCTAATAAAATTTATGGATATTTTGGTTTCAAAAGGTTCAAATGAATGTAATGGTTCAGTGCATTCTATATATATAGACGCATCAGTGCATTATAAAATAAATAAATTCATCAATAAATTTTAATATCAAATTCATGCACATATTGATGATGGTTTTGGCTCAAATGCAAGGAGAAGAAGGTTATAATATCAAATGTGCAATACTTCAGATTCCAACTCATTCCATATCATTGAAAGTTTGTCAATTTCTCCCACATTGTTGAAGTAAGTCTATATTTGATTTATAATTCATTTATTTGGTTGAATTTATGTCATTTATGCACGTGCAGTTGAATAATTGTTCATTGAATTTTTTAGGATCATAAATAAGGATTTAGTTTAGATGAGAAAGATATTCCACCGGTGCAAAAATGTTGGTATCTCTTATCAAGAGAAAAATACTGTAGGAAAATTTTTGATGAAATGGGACAACTTCTTTACCCTTCCAATTGTAACATGTCATATTCCAATAACCTGCAACCTGGGTCAACGATATTACACCGTGAATTGGATCTCTTTTATGACAAGCCAATGGTATGTGTTAGAAAAATAGGATTGCGGAGCAATAAAATAAAACAAATGCGGAAATGAAACACAGAAGATACACAATGCAGTAGAGACAAAAATATACGTGGTTCACCCAGTGTGGGATACGTCCACCAGAGAAATTGCCAGTTACTTCCTTTATTATTATGCAACAAATGAAGGGATTCAACCTACAAAACACCCGCTATAACTTCCTCTTCTTTCTCTCACAGTATCCTCTCTCAAAATACAATATTCTCAATGATGCATAGCCGCAATACATTTCCCTCATAAAAGAGGGTTTCCTTCTAGGGAAAAAACCCCTACCATAAATTCTTCCGTTAGATTTGTGACCTTCTAATGAACTGTCCAGATTTACATTGAAATTACAAAATACATTTACAAGGCAATTTTTCCTTCGGGGGATTCGCCCTCTAACCCCCATCGGGGAATGTTGTCCCCCGAACCCTCGCTGGGGGCCCGCTTTCCCATGGACCCCCCCAGCCTGGGGGATAGCCTCCCCAGACCCCACAGGGGGGTAACCCCCCCTGCAGTCCCCCACATGGATGAGTGTACATTATTCTGGGGTTTAAAGTCTTCATGGGGTATAAACATGACTGAAAACAATGAACTTTGAATCATCAAGATAATCAGGCTCCACAACCAACAATATGTGGTTGTTCAAAATGTAAAGGGTTGAAGAAGAACCCTCAATGTGTCAAATTGTCTCATTATATTAATGATCAACTACCCAAAGTTGATATTTTAATTCCTCCCACTGCGGTCAATAATCCAATAGGTGATATAGAAAAGACACATAAGAACATTTCCATATGCACTTTTTTTGAAAATTTGGAAGCCATATCAACTATGTTTCATCCTAAATTGGCCAACCCATCTCCTTCTATTAGACTTAAGGAGAGTTCTTATAGTGAGCCAAAGTATGATATCAATACTACCCAAAATATCATTACCAGGAGATCAAAAAATTTGTATGAATGTTGTTGGGAAATAATACCCTACGGACTAGCAAACTAGGGTCTGATTTGCATGCAGATTTTGACCTTAAAGAAATGACCTTTTAACCTACCACCCAAAACTTAAATCCCTCTTTCAAGACACATGCATGGAAATGAACTACTAACCTTTTTACTGATGTTTGGTGTAGATCCTCCGATGCGTTTTTCCTGCTTACTTGCGCTGCTCCTTCCAAAGTTTACCTGCAATCAAGACAAAACACTACGCATGCATGCTATTTTTCTACTTGAGGGTTAGAAATTAAGCACAAATTGCACAAATCATAAATAACTCATGCATTGGGATGGGAAAAGTATTCTTTTATTATTTTCAAAATGAATCAACTTACAATCAAAGTCGAGACCGGCCACCGCTCCTTGATCC
>JZKD02S2094736.1:131085-153943 GCA_000966675.3 Picea glauca
GACTCCAGGAGAGTTCAGTGTCTTGGAGTTATAAAAGACTTGTTTGTGACCTTGTTTCAATTGCCCATGAAAAGCCTGATCATGGATATTGTAATAGCCGATGTTCCTCCCAAGTTTGGTATGTTGTTGTCGAGATATTGGATAAAAAGACTCGGGGGAACCTTGCAGATGGACCTCACGTATTCTACCATCCCAGTGTTTGGAGGGGAGCATAGAAGACTACACAGGGAAGCCCAACTGGCCTACATAATCAGTGATGAAGCCAACCCTACCAACCATCCCATCTTTTCCTTGGACATTGATTTAGGCTCCAGTTTACTACAACTCACCCATTCCCCCGAGCCTCCTGTCAAACTCAGAAAGCAGCCCACCATTTCCCCTAAACTTCCTCCCTCCATCACCCCCATCTGGAAAATGTTCTTTGATGGAGCCTCTTCCCGAGAAGGCGCTAGAGCTGGGGTGGTTTTTGTGTCACCTACTCAGGAGACCATATCTCTGTCATAAAAATTAGAATTTGAAGCTACCAACAATGTGGCAGAGTATGAGGCTCTTGTTCTGGGATTAAGAGCTACGAGGGAAATGGGAGTTCAGGAAGTAGCAGTGTTCGGTGATGCAGAGTTAGTGGTCCAGCAGATCAGAAATGCTTATCAGGCTAAGCATCCTCGACTCAAAATCTACATAAATGAGGTATGGGACCTAGTTGATAGTTTCTTCTCAGCATTTAACATTTCATTCATCCCAAGAGAGGAGAACACAATGGCAGATTCCTTGGCTACATTGGCTAGCAATTTCAAAGTACCTTTGCCACCCAAATTCAGATATGATGTAGAGGTAAAATACAGGCCCTCCATACCTGACAATGTCAAACATTGGAAGGTATTCGAGGATGATCTCGAGGTCAAGAGGTTCTTGGAGATTGTCGAGGAATTTACAGAAATGCACATCGACCAAGACGCCATCTCAGAGGAAGAGCTCGATGGGGGTAATTTTCTGAATAAGATGGCAGGGCGTGACATTGTACAGCTGCCTAGCAACCATATTCCCAGAGGACTGGTTCCTTTGGAAAGGATTTTTGATGGGAATGATGTATCGTTAAAAGGAGAAGTCTTAGAAGAGGACGCTGGTACTATTCAGTGCAACATTGGAACCGAGAGTAAGCCCAAGCATGTCAAATTTTCAAGAAGTATGACAGAGGAGCAGAGGTCCGAATACATTGGACTTTTGAGGGGATTCGCTGATGTGTTTGGCTGGACCTACGAAAACCTTAAAACCTATGACACGTCTGTCATCGAGCATAAAATTCGATTAAAGGAGATGGCAAATCCATTCAGGCAGAAGCTAAGACAGATCAATCCCATGCTGCTGCCTATCATGGAGTGGGAACTGATGAAGTTGCTTCAAGCTCAAATCATTGTTCCACTGAGATATTCAGAGTGGGTGGCCAACTTGGTGCCAGTAAGGAAAAAGAATGGAGATATCCGACTCTGTGTAGACTTCAGAAACCTGAACAGGAGCTCACGGAAAGATAACTACCCTTTGCCGAAGATGGAACATATACTGCAAAGGGTGATAGGAGCTTCCAGGATGTCCATGATTGATGGTTTCTCTGGCTACAATCAGGTCTCTGTTCTTCCTGAAGACAGAGAAAAGACAACATTCACCACTCCATGGGGCACATTCATGTATGCCAAGATGCCATTTGTACTAATGAATGCAGGGGCGACATTCCAGCGTTCCATGGACATAGCTTTCGTTGGGGAAAAGGATAAATTCGTGGTCATTTATCTGGATGACATCACAGTGTTTTCAAAATCTGATAAAGAGCACTGTTGTCATCTCAGGAAAGTTTTCCTAAAATGCAGAAAGTTTGGCATTTCATTAAACCCCAAGAAATATCTGTTCGCGATGTAGGAGGGAAAGTTACTAGGCCACATAGTATCGACAGAAGGAGTCAGAATTGACCCAAGAAGAGTTGAGGCGATACAAGCCTTATCAATACCGAGGTCCAAGAAGGAGGTCCAATCTTTCCTCGGTAAAATTGATTTTCTAAGGAGGTTTGTGCCTAACTTTGCTGAGGAGGTAAAGCTTATAACAACCATGTTGAAGAAAGAGAATGAAGTAAGGTGGACCCCTCAATCGCAACATTTCTTTGAACAAATCGAGAAGGCCCTGAATGAAGCTCCTGTGCTTATCAGTCCCGACTACTCAAAGGATTTCCTTATCTTCTCCTTTGCCTCACCTGACACAGTGGCTGTTGTTCTATTACAGACAAACAACATTGGGCTAGAGAAGCCTATTGCTTATTTCAGCCGAGCATTGAGGGACGCCGAAGTCAGGTATGACACTGTGGAGAAGCATTCCTATGCTTTGGTAAAATCTCTCAAAACATTTAGAACCTATGTCCTGCAGTCAAAAATCATCACCTATGTCCCCTCGGATGCTGTTAAAGACATTCTTATTCAACCCGACATAGACGGGAGAAGGAGTAAATGGATAGCCAAAATTCTAGAATTCGACCTGAAAATAAGAACCACCAAATTGATCAAAGGTCAAGGTTTAGCCAAGCTGTTGGCTAAAGCAAACTGCCAAGCTTTGGGGAAAAGTTTCATCAACGAATGCTTAGGTATTCAGCAGGATCAACTGCCTGACGTAGACCATCAAAGGGAGCCCCTATTGGGCCGATGTCCTTGGTATAAGGATGTCATATACTTTCTGCAGGAGCTGTGGCCTCCAGATGGCCTGCAAAGGAGAAAAGCAAGAGCTCTAAATCTCAAAGCAGTCAGGTACTACCTGATCGATCAAGTGTTATATTGGAAAGACCCCCTGGGGGTGCTTTTAAAATGCATGAGTCCACCAGAGGCCGAGATGATCGTGGCTGAATTTCACAATGACCTGTGAGGAGGGCACCATTTCTGGTGAGCCACAACCCACAAAATCCTCAGGGATGGATACTACTGGCTTACCGTGTTCACTGTTGTCTGCAAAAGAGTCAGAGCCTGCATCAAATGTCAAAAATTTGCAGGAAAGCAACAGCTCAAGTCTCTGCCATTAAATCCAGTGGTAGTTTCAAGGCCTTTCCAGCAGTGGGGCCTAGATTTCATTGGAGAAATTCACCCTGCCTCTAGTGGGAAACACAGGTGGATCCTGACTGCTACAGATTTCTTTACCAAGTGGATTGAAGCTATCCCCACCAGAAGTGCTTCCCACAAGGTAATCATTGGATTCTTGGAGGACCTCATCACAAGGTTCAGCTACCCAAATAAGATTGTCATTGATAATGCAGCCGCTTTCAGGTCTGAAACACTAGCCAAGTTCTGTGAACAGTTCAGGATCAAATTGGTTCACTCCATCCCATATTATCCACAAGGAAACGGTCTAGAGGAATCCTCCAACAAAATCCTGATAAGGGTCATCAAAAGGTTGTTGGAAGACAACAAAAGGGCTTGGAATTCAAAGTTTAAATTCGCCCTATGGGCTGATCGGGTGACTACAAAGAGATCTATAGGTCTCTCCCCTTTCCAGTGAGTCTACGGAGCCGAAGCCGTCTTCCCTTCTCAGCTGTCCATTCCCGTAGTGAAGTTCTTCCAGGATTATCAAGAAGAGCCCAATGACATGATCAGAAGGATTCATCATCTAGTAGAGGTCCAGAGTGCTAGGGAGTAGACAGTGGACAAGATTCAGGATAATCAACAAAAGATCAAGCAGGTCTTCAATAGGAAGGCCAAGAAGGAGCGATTCCAGATAGGATACCTGGTGCTGAAATGGGATGCGCCTAAACAAGATAAGGGAAAACACAACAAATTTGAAGCCCTGTGGATTGGGCCTTTCAGAATCTCTGAGATTTTCTCAAATAACACGTATAGGTTGCAAGGTTTGGAAGGTGAAGAAGTTTTCAGCAGCCCAGTAAATGGGCACTTTCTTAAAAAATATTTTATCTGAGCCTCCATTGGCTCCTATGTTTTGTAAATATTGCCTTTTCTGTTCTTTGTTTTTACTTTTGTTTCAGCTTAGTAAGTGACTCCATAGCCCAACAACAAGGCATTGGAACTGCAAAATGAGTCCTTAGAGCATCACAGGGATGACTCTATCCCCCATGGAGCCTAATGTTAGCAACAATTGTGGTATCGGGGAACAAAGGTACGCAGGTCTACAGAATTGCACGACAAGTGCCCAAGCGTAGCCCACAAAAGAAATCTGTTTGGGGCCCGAGTCAAGCAAGTGAGCCTAATCATGGACATGAGAAGTAGCAAAAGAGATCTAGACCGTCCATCTGGGAAAGGACGCGTGGCAGGAGATCGACATCATCAGGAAAGTCCCGACAGGGAAGCGCCCATCAGGGAACTTGAAGCCATTGGGATATCGGGGATCTTAGGGACGAGTGATTCGTGCACTTCAAAATTGCGAACCACGAAACCCTGATGGAGAGTATGGTCAAGGGCATATGGTAGTGGTCACTTGGACCAGGGCCTAGTCAAAGGGATAACACGGAAGGCGCATCGACAATCGGAAAATCGCGAGTCCTGTGGACACAAACATTGTGTCATCGTGAACGCCGAAACTACGATGGAGGGTTTGGCTACGGTCACACGAAGACAGGTCATATGGATCATGTTCTAGCCGGTAGGGGCTAGCTCATAAAGATGGATCTCATCACATATCGGGTATCAGATTTCGGGAAGCTGGCACCCCTTATTTATTGCACTTGGAAACTCCGAACCCCGAATTTCCGATAGCACGCAGAATCGGGCCCACGGATTTGGCGCCTGGTCATTGAGAAGGAGGCTTGGGGGAGGGGCATTTATATTTGTCATTCTGCCTCTCAGACGTTGATGACGCGTATCCTCCATTTCATCATCTTACACTCCTAGCCACCTCCGCCTCAGCTCATTGCCCCCACCTTGTTCAGTCACCGAATATCCTCTGTTGTCCCCACGTCACCTTCTTGTGCCACATCACATCTATGCCTTTATCTCCTAAGAGCCCATGCATACCCAGTATCATGTCTGTCATGCCCATCAACTCAGCCTTGTCAGCTCCATCCACATTGGCCAGCCGAGTCCCCCTGCAGGAATCCAACAAAGCAGCAGACAACCAAAGGTAGGCTACCACATCTCCCAAATGAATATTTGACCACATCTTCTCAGGTCCTGATGAATTAGTTAATGCAAATGAGGAAGGTGGGTGATACATCATCTCCTTCCTTAAATAGAATGTTAGAAAGGAGCGTGTACAAAGACAGGCTGTCAGTTCCTCTTGACAAAGATTGCATCTGACAGATGACTGCATGGGCATTCTGCCCAACATCTTCATGCGTAGCCTAACAGAGAAGCTCCTCAATGTCAAGCATTGAATTCATGATATGATCGCGCCTTCAACGCCTGAGTCAGTTCCAATTATATGTAGGCATTTCTGCCATTTTTTTGGGTATCGATGGTTGAGCAGAGATCCCGGTTGTGAAACATTAATGAAGCACTGTTTACTGGTTATTTCTAGACTTCTGAGACTTCTTGCCTTATGAATGCCAGTTTCTTTACATCTTTGTTATACTGTGTTAGAGCAGCACGGAATTGGAGGATCCAGTCGAGTTGTAGCTGTTATAGGATGATGTTGTAATGGATCACTGTAATAGTTATAGAGTCTCTAATCGGTTCCTGTGATTTCCTTAACGCTGAATGAATTGGAATTGGAGGATCCAGTGAAGTCTTCTATTCAGTTTCTTGAAGCCCTGAACAAGGAGGATCCTACGTTCAGAGTTTTTCCCCTAAAAACCGCTGTAAGCCTGTTTCCCAGAGCTGTTTGTTCACCTTTCTTACTAAGTCTTCCACCTTCTCATCTTTTAATCAACCCACTGGCTGAAGTTAGGATTCTAGACCTTCTTTGTTCTTTACGTACCAGATGCAGTCCCCGAGTTAGAGTGACATCTCCTCGAGTCTCTACCCATTTGATAGCCCATTTATCAAACCGTGACATAAAAACTGATGGGCGTCGGGCTCTGCTCCTGCAAGCAATCCAGGAGTGACTTCCGATGCTAACATTTATGGCGCCGTTGCCGAGGACGAAATTGAAGATTTTCCCTGGGTAGAACGACATTGAGCCTCTGAATCCGAAGGTGCATCGGATTATCAGAGCCTTTCAAGATTGCTAACATGCACCTAGCGACTCCATTGTGATGACTCCATTGTCGTGGACCTGCCCTTTCAATTGTGGCTTTCAGGTGTAGGCATACGCGGTCTCATCCACAACTGCCTCTAGCTACGCCCGAAACAGATCCAGAGGCGGTGCTCAGAAGGGGAAAGGCCTCTGAAGAAGAAGTGTCCATCACTGAACCAGGTAATCCACCATATCCTTCTGTGGGAGCTCCTTTTTCTCCTCCTTAGTTTCCCGACAGGCCTGTTTCTGCAGTTTCTCGTTTCCTAAGTTTTGGGAGTGTTCCTGTCGAGTTTTCATCTCCTAGTCTGGGACCGGAGGGTCAAGACCTTGTCACTCCCCTCTCCCTTGAAGCTATACCCTGGGGTAGACCCAAGATCCCAGAAGATCTCCCTACACCTAGCTTAACAACTCCTGTACAAAGAGGAGCACCCGCTGACTTGAGCTCGATAGTCTTTTCCTTAAATCCCCTCTTGTTCCCCACTCCAATTAGAGGCTCATTCTGAGTAGTCCCTTTGCGAACTCCTTCTCCTCCAAGATATCCTCCACCTAATATTCCTATGGTTGGTTCTATTCCCCTTATGACCTGAATGGAGGCCATTATAGCCGCTAGGTATTCTCCCCTTGTACTATCGCAGCCTCTCAATGCCCTCCCAGCAGATGGTTACCTCAAACAACTGCCCAGGTTTACAGGTGAGGGGGACATAACTGCAAAAGAAAACCTAGAGTCCTTTTATAGTTTAACAGATGATAATAACATCATGCACACAGATGTATGGATGAGGATTTTTGTCCATAGTCTCCAAGGAGAGTCTACAAAATGGTTTAAGGCCCTGCCTCCTAGATCTATTGATGGGATCGAAGCTTTAGATAATGCCTTTTTGAGACAGTGGGGAGATAAGAAAGACTTCATGTATTACATGACAGAGTTTGGGTCTTTGAAGAGAAAGGAAGGAGAGTCCGTCTCCGATTTCTCCAAGAGATTTAATAAAATGTACAAGAAAATCCCTGCTGAGATAAAACCCTCTGAATCCTCTGCAAAGATTACTTATGCTAGCGCCTTTGATCCCGAATTCTACCTCTTGCTGAGGGAAAGAAGAGCCACTACTCTGGCCCAGATGCAGGAT
The DNA here is from genome assembly GCA_000966675.3 of Picea glauca. Lineage (NCBI taxonomy): Eukaryota > Viridiplantae > Streptophyta > Pinopsida > Pinales > Pinaceae > Picea > Picea glauca. The sequence goes on from JZKD02S2094736.1 coordinate 138,360, forward strand.
GCAGCCATGGAAGTAGAGTCTAATATATTGGCTGTTGACCGACTCAGGGATGCTGCTGGTAGGAACATATCCAGGGAGAGGCATGAAGCTGCCTCATCCAGTTCCTCTCCCCTGCCCCTTCAGGAAGATGAGACAGCTAGGGTACTCAAGTCGCTTTCTACTAGGATGTAAAGGTGGGAGTTAGAAGGGAAGACCATGTACAAAAATCCACAGAATGCCAATGGTATAGGTTTCAGGAGATCTGATAACCATGGGCCACGAGCCTTCCCAAGGGAACAAAGAGATAAAGACAGAGAAGACCAGAGAATTCAGGCCCCTTTTCAGAACAACTTGGTGGCCGATGAGGAAGAAAGAGAAACATATGAGCTTGACCCTGAAATACACTTCTTAGAGGATACACCTCCTTTTCCTCATCTCACTCAAGCAGCTTACGAGGAGTCTCTCATGGATAGTCAGCTAAATGAATTGAGAAAGGGAGACAAGGTTAGTGGCAGCCGAGGCAGGTATAACCTGAGGTCCGACAAAAAGACAACAACACCTGATATTCCTGAGCAGTCCACTAGAACAGAAAAGCCTGCTAATGCAATAGACGACAGTCATAGAGGTAATAAGGCTCAACCCCTCTCTCTCACTGTCCACAATCATGTTCCTGAAATAAGAGAAATTCCAAAGCCTACCGCTTCTTTTAATTTTGAGCATGAGATTCAAAAGATCAGAATCCCTGTGCCCCTCACCGAGTTGATTAAACATGGAGAATTTAAAAAGCCCTTCTCTGAGCTTTTACAGTTTGAATCCTCATGCCTTCCCACAGACTCCATAAACCTCCAAGATGAAAAGCCAACAGTTGTCCTAGGTCCCATGGTAGAAGATAAGGCTGATTCATCCCTTCCCTTCTACACATCCCTGAACATACATGATAAGGTGCTGCACAACTGCTTGATGGATTCAGTGGCTTCTCACATCCTCATGCTTAAAACTATCATGGAAGAGTTAGGACTAGAAGTCACCAGAGCCTATCATGACCTCTATTCCTTTGACTCCAGGAGAGTTTAGTATCTTGGAGTTATCAAAGACTTGGTTGTGACCTTGTTTCAACTGCCCATGAAAATCCTGATCATGGATATTGTAATGGCCGATGTTCCTCCCAAGTTCGGTATGTTGTTGTCGAGATCTTGGATAAAAATACTGGGGGGAACCTTGCAGATAGACCTCACGTATGCTACCATCCCAGTGTTCGGAGGGGAGCATAGAAGACTATACAGGGAAGCCCAACTGGCCTACATAATCAGTGATGAATCCAACCCTACCAACCATCCCATCTTTGCCTTGGACACTGATTTAGGCTCCAGTTTACTACAACTCACCCATGCCCCCGAGCCTCCTGTCAAACTCAGAAAGCAGCCCACCATTTCCCCTAAACTTCCTCCCTCCATCACCCCCATCTGGAAAATGTTTTTTGATGGAGCCTCTTCCCGAGAAGGCGCTAGAGACGGGGTGGTTTTTGTGTCACCTGCTCAGGAGACCATATCTCTGTCATAAAAATTAGAATTTGAAGCTACCAACAATGTGGCAGAGTATGAGGCTCTTGTTCTGGGATTAAGAGCTGCAAGGGAAATGGGAGTTCAGGAAGTAGCAGTGTTCGGTGATGCAGAGTTAGTGGTCCAGCAGATCAGAAATGCTTATCAGGCTAAGCATCCTCGACTCAAAATCTACATAAATGAGGTATGGGACCTAGTTGATAGTTTCTTCTCAGCATTTAACATTTCATTCATCCCAAGAGAGGAGAACACAATGGCAGATTCCTTGGCTACATTGGCTAGCAATTTCAAAGTACCTTTGCCACCCAAATTCAGATATGATGTAGAGGTAAAATACAGGCCCTCCATACCTAACAACGTCAAACATTGGAAGGTATTCGAGGATGATCTCGAGGTCAAGAGGTTCTTGGAGATTGTCGAGGAATTTGCAGAAATGCACATTGACCAAGACGCCATCTCAGAGGAAGAGCTCGATGGGGGTAATTTTCTAAATAAGATGGCAGGGCATGACATTGTACAGCTGCCTAACAACCATATTCCTAGAGGACTGGTTCCTTTGGAAAGGCTTTTTGATGGGAATGATGTATCGTTAAAAGGAGAAGTCTTAGAAGAGGACGCTGGTACTATTCAGTGCAACATTGGAACCGAGAGTAAGCTCAAGCATGTCAAATTGTCAAGAAGTCTGACAGAGGAGCAGAGGTCCGAATACATTGGACTTTTGAGGAGATTTACTGATGTGTTTGGCTGGACCTACGAAGACCTTAAAACCTATGACACGTCTGTCATCGAGCATAAAATTCCATTAAAGGAGATGGCAAATCCATTCAGGCAGAAGGGGAGGCAGATCAATCCCATGCTGCTGCCTACCATGGAGAGGGAACTGATGAAGTTGCTTCAAGCTCAAATCATTGTTCCACTGAGATATTTAGAGTGGGTGTCCAACTTGGTGCCAGTAAGGAAAAAGAATGGAGATATCCGACTCTGTGTAGACTTCAGAAACCTGAACAGGAGCTCACGGAAGGATAACTACCATTTGTCGAAGATGGAACATATACTGTAGAGGGTGACATAAGCTTCCAGGATGTCCATGATTGATGGTTTCTCTGGCTACAATCAGGTCTCTGTTCTGCCTGAAGACAGGGAGAATACAACATTCACCACTCCATGGGGCACATTCATGTATGCCAAGATACCATTTGGACTAATGAATGCAGGGGTGACATTTCAGCGTGCCATGGACATAGCTTTCATTGGGGAAAAGGATAAATTCGTGGTCATTTATCTGGATGACATCACAATGTTTTCAAAATCTGATAAAGAGCACTGTTGTCATCTCAGGAAAGTTTTCCTAAAATGCAGAAAGTTTGGCATTTCATTAAACCCCAAGAAATCTCTGTTCGCCATGCAGGAGGGAAATTTACTAGGCCACATAGTATCGGCAGAAGGAGTCAGAATTGACCCAAGAAGAGTTGAGGCGATACAAGACTTATCAATACCGAGGTCCAAGAAGGAGGTCCAATCTTTCCTCGGTAAAATTAATTTTCTGAGGAGGTTTGTGCCTAACTTTGCTGAGGAGGTAAAGCTTATAACAACCATGTTGAAGAAAGAGAATGAAGTAAGGTGGACCCCTCAATCGCGACATTCCTTTGAACAAATCAAGAAGGCTCTAACTGAAGCTCCTGTGCTTATCAGTCTCGACTACTCAAAGTATTTCCTTATCTTCTCCTTTGCCTCACCTGACATAGTGGCTGTTGTTCTATTACAAACAAACAACATTGGGCTAGAGCAACCTATTTCTTATTTCAGCCGAGCATTGAGGGACGTCAAACTCAGGTATGACACTATGGAGAAGTAGGCCTATGCTCTGGTAAAAGCTCTCAAAGATTTTAGAACCTATGTCCTGCAGTAAAAAATCAACGCCTCTGTCCCCTCGGCTGCTGTTAAAGACATTCTTATTCAACCTGACATAGATGGGAGAAGGAGTAAATGGATAGCCAAAATTCTGGAATTAGACCTGGAAATAAGACCGACCAAATTGATCAAAGGTCAAGGTTTAGCCAAGCTGTTGGCTGAAGCAAACTGCCAAGCTTTGGGGAGAAGTTTCATCAACAAATGCTCAGGTATTCAACATGATTGACTGCCTGACGTAGACCATCAAAGGGAGCCCCCATTGGCCCGATGTCCTTGGTATAAGGATGTCATATACTTTTTGCAGGAGCTGCGACCTCCAGACGGCCTGCAAAGGAGCAAAGCAAGAGCTCTAAAGTTCAAAGAAGTCAGGTACTTCCTGATCGATCAAGTGTTACATTGGAAAGACCCCCTAGGGGTGCTTTTAAAATGCATGAGTCCACCAGAGGTCGAGATGATTGTGGCTGAATTTCACAATGGCCTGTGTGGAGGGCACCATTTCTGGAGAGCCACAACCCACAAAATCCTTAGGGCTGGATACTACTGGCCTACCATGTTCACTGATGTCTGCAAAAGAGTCAGAGCCTGCATCAAATGCTAAAAATTTGCAGGAAAACAACAGCTCAGGTCTCTACCGTTAAATTCGGTGGTGGTTTCAGGGCCTTTCCAGCAGTGGGGCCTAGATTTCATTGGAGAAATTCACCCTGCCTCTAGTGGGAAACACAGGTGGATCCTGACTGCTACAGATTTATTTACCAAGTGGATTGAAGCTATCCCCACCAGGAGTGCTTTCCTCAAGGTAATCATTAGATTCTTGGAGGACCTCATCACAAGGTTCAACAACCCAAATAAGATTGTCACTGATAATGCAACCGCTTTCGGGTCTGAACCACTAGCCAAGTTCTGTGAACAGTTCGGGATCAAATTGATTCACTCCACCCCATATTATCCATAGGGAAATGGTCTAGTGGAATCCTCCAACAAAAGCCTGATAAGGATCATCAAAATATTGTTGGAAGACAACAAAAGGGCTTGGAATTCAAAGTTGAAATTCGCCCTATGGGCTGATCGGGTGACTACAAAGAGATCTATAGGTCTCTCCCCTTTCCAGTTAGTCTACGGAGCCGAAGCTGTCTTCCCTTCTCAGCTGGCCATTCCCGCAGTGAAGTTCTTCCAGGATTATCAAGAAGATCCCAATGACATGATCAGAAGGATTCATCAGCTAGTAGAGGTCCAGAGGGCTAGGGAGAAGACAGTGGACAGGATTCAGGAACATCAGCAAAAGATCAAGCAGGTCTTCAAAAGGAAGGCCAAGAAGGAGCGGTTCAAGACAGGATACCCGGTGCTGAAATGGGATGCTCCTAAACAAGATAAGGGAAAGCACAACAAATTTGAAGCCCTGTGGATTGGTCCTTTCAGAATCTCTGAGATTTTCTCATATAACACGTACAGGTTGCGAGGTTTGGAAGGCGAAGAAGTTTTCAACAGCCCAGTAAATGGACACTTTCTTAAAAAATATTTTGTCTGAGCCTCTAGTGGCTCCTATGTTTTGTAAATATTGAATTTTCTGTTCTTTGTTTTTACTTTTGTTTCGGCTTAGTAAGTGACTCCATAGCCCAACAACAAGGCACTGGAACTCCAAAATGAGTCCTTAGAGAATCACAGGGATGGCTCTATCCCCCATGGAGCCTAATGTTAGCAACAATTGTGGTATCGGGGAACAAAGGTACGCAGGTCTGCAGGATTGCGCGACAAGTGCCCAAGCACAACCCACAAAAGAAATCTGTTTGGGGCCCGAGTCAAGCAAGCGAGCCTGATCATGGACATGAGAAGCAACAAAAGAGATCTAGACCATCTGTCTGGGAAAGGACGTGTGGCAGGAGATCGACGTCATCGGGAAAGTCATGACAGGGAATCGCCCATTGGGGAACTTGAAGCCATCGGGATATCGGGGATCTTAGGGACAAGTGATTCGTGCACTTCAAAAGTGCGAACCGCGAAACCCTGATGGAGAGTATGGTCAAGGGAATATGGTAGTGGTCACTTGGACCAGGGCCTAGTCAAAGGGATGGCACGAAAGGCGCATCGACAATCGGAAAATCGCGAGTCCCGTGGACACAAACATTGTTTCATTGTGAACGCCGAAACTACGATGGAGGGTTTGGCTACGGTCACACGAAGACAAGTCATATGGATCGTGTTCTAGCCGGTAGGGGCTAGCTCATAAAGGTGGATCTCATCGCAAATCGGGTATCGGATTTCAGGAAGCTGGCACCGCTTATTTGTTGCACTTGGAAACTCCGAACCCCGAATTTCCGATAGCACCCAGAATCGGGCCCACATATTTTGCGCCTGGTCATTGAGAAGGAGGCCTGGGGGAGGGGCGTTTATATTTTTCATTCTGCCTCTCAGACCCCGATGATGCGTACCCTCCATTTCATCATCTTGCACTCCTAGCCACCTCCGCCTCAGCTCATTGCCCCCACCTTGTTTAGTCACGGAATATCCTCTGCTGTCCCCAGGTCACCTTCTTGTGCCACATCGAATCTACGCCTTTAGCTCCTAAGAGCCCACAAATACCTAGTATCCTGTCTGTCATGCCCATCACCTCAGCCTTGTCATCTCCGTCCACATTGGCCAGCCGAGTCCTCTTGTAGAAATCTAGCAAAGCAGCAGACAACCAAAGGTAGGCTACCACATCTCCAAAATGAATATTTGACCAGAGTTTCTCAGGTCCCGATGAATCAGTTAATGCAAATGAGGACGGTGGGTGATACATCATCTCCTTCCTTAAATAGAAGGTTAGAAAGGAGCGTGTACAAAGACAGGCTGTCAGTTCCTCCTGACAAAGATCGCGTCTGACAGACGACTGCATGGGCATTCTGCCCAACGTATGCATGCGTAGCCTAACAGAGAAGCTCCTCAATGTCAAGCATTGAATTCATGATATGATCGCGCCTTCAGCGCCTGAGTCAGTTCCAAGTATATGTAGGAATTTCTGCCATTTTTGTGGGTATCGATGGTTGAGCAGAGCTCCCGGTTGTAAAACTTTAATGAAGCACTGTTTACTGGTTATTTCTAGAATTCTGAGACTTCTTGCCTTATGAATGCCGGTTTCTTTACATATTTGTTATACTGTGTTAGAGCAGCTCAGAATTGGAGGATCTAGTCGAGTTGTAGCTGTTATAGGATGATGTTGTAATGGATCACTGTAATAGTTACGGAGTCTCTAATCGGTTCCTCTGATTTCCTTAACGCTGAATGACTTGGAATTGGAGGATCCAGTCAAGTCTTCTATTCAGTTTCTTGAAGCCCTGAACCAGGAGGATCCTGTGTTCAGAGTTTTTCCCCTACAAACCGCTGTAAGCCTGTTGCCCAGAGCTGTTTTTTCACCTTTCTTACTAAGTCTTCCACCTGCTCATATTTTAATCAACCCACTGGCTGAAGTTAGGATTCCAGACCTCCTTTGTTCTTTACGTACCAGATCGAGTCCCCGAGTTAGAGTGATATCTCCTTGAGTCTCTACCCATTTGATAACCCATTTATCAAACCATGCCATAAAAACTGATGGGCGTCGGGCTCTGCTCCTGCAAGCAATCCAAGAGTGAATTCCGACGCTAACATTTCTGGCGCCGTTTCCGTGGACGAAATTGAAGATTTTCCCTCGGTAGAACGACATTGAGCCTCTGAATCTGAAGGTGCATTGGATTATTGGAGCCTTTCAAGATTGCTAACATGCACCTGGCGACTCCATTGTGGCGGACCTACCCTGTCAATTGTGGCTTTAAGGGGTAGTTATACGCGGTCTCATCCACAACTTCCTCTAGCTACGCCCGAAACAGATCCAGAGGTGGTGCTCAGAAGGGGAAAGGCCTCTGAAGAAGAAGCGTCCATCACTGAACCAAGTAATCCACCACATCCTTCTGTGGGAGCTCCTTTTTCTCCTCCTCAGTTTCCTGACAGGCCTGTTTCTGCAGTTTCTCGTTTCCTAAATTTTGGGAGTGTTCCTGTCGAGTTTTCCTCTCCTGGTCTGGGACCGGAGGGTTAAGATCTTGTCACTCCCTTCTCCCCCTAAGCTATACCTTGGCGTAGACCTAGGATCGCAAAAGATCTCCCAACGCCTAGCTTAACCACTCCTGTACAAAGAAGAGCACCCGCTGACTTGAGCTCGATAGTCTTCTCCTTAATTCCCCTCTTGTTCCCCACTCCAATTAGAGGCTCATTCTCAGCAATCACTTCGTGAACTCCTTCTCCTCCAAGATCTCCTCCACCTAATATTCCTATGGTTGGTGCTAATCCCCGTCTGATCCGAATGGAGGCCATTATAGCCGCTAGGTATGCTCCCCTTGTACTACCGCAGCCTCTCAACGCCCTCCCAGCAGATGGTTACCTCAAACAACTGCCCAGGTTTACAGGTGAGGGGGACATAACTGCAGAAGAGCACCTAGAGTCCTTTTACAATTTCACAGATGATAATAACATCATGCACGCAGACGTATGGATGAGGATTTTTGTCCATAGTCTCCAAGGAGAGGCTAGAAAATGGTTTAAGGCCCTGCCTCCTGGATCCATTGATGGGATCGAAGCTTTAGATAATGCCTTTTTGAGACAGTGGGGAGATAAGAAAGTCTTCATGTATTAGAAGACAGAGTTTGGGTCTTTGAAGAGAAAGGAAGGAGAGTCCGTCTCCGATTTCTCCAAGAGATTTAATAAAATGTACAACAAAATCCCTGTTGAGATAAAACCCTCTGAAGCCTCTGCAAATATTACTTATGCTAGCACCTTTGATCCCGATTTCTGCCTCCTTCTGAGGGAAAGAAGAGCCACTACTCTGGCCTAGATGCAAGATGCAGCCGTGGAAGTAGAGTCTAATATATTGGCTGTTGACCGACTCAGGCATGCTACTGGTAGGAACATATCTAGGCAGAGGCCTGAAGGTGCCTCGTCCAGTTCCTCTCCCCTACCCCTTCAAGCAGATGAGATAACTAGGGTAATCAAGTCGCTTTCTGCTAGGATGGAAAGGTGGGAGTTAGAAGGGAAGCCCATGTACAGAAATCCCCAGAATGCCGATGGTAGAGGTTTTAGGAGATCTGATAACCATGGGCCACGGGCCTTCCCAAGGGAACAAAGAGACAAAGACAGAGAAGACCATAGAATTCAGGCCCCTTTTCAGAACAACTTGGTGGCCAATGAGGAAGAAAGAGAAACATATGAGCTTGACTCTGAAATCCACTGCTTAGAAGATACTCCTCCTTTTCCTCATCTCACTCAAGCATCTTACGAGGAGGCTCTCATGGATAGTCAACTAAATGAATTGAGAAAGGGAGACAAGGTTAGCGTCGGCCGAGGCAGGTATAACCTGAGGTCCGACAAAAAGACAACAACACCTGATATTCCTGAGTAGTCTACGAGAACAGAAAATCATGCTAACGTAGTAGCCGATAGTCACAGAGGTAAGAAGGCTCAACCCCTCTCTCCCACTGTCCACAATCATGTTCCTGAAATAAGAGAAATTCCAAAGCCTAACTCTTCTTTTAATTTTGAGCATGAGATTCAAAAGATCAGAATCCTTGTGCCCCTCACCGAGCTGATTAAACATGGAGAATTTAAAAAGCGCTTCTTTGAGATTTTACAGTCTGAAGCCTCATGCCTTCCCACAGATTCCATAAACCTCCAAGACGAAAAGCCAGTAGTTGTCCTAGGTCCCATGGTAGAAGATATAGATGATTCATCCCCTCCCTTCTACACATCCCTGAACATACATGATAAGGTGCTGCACAACTGCTTGATGGATTCAGGGGATTCTCACATCCTCATGCCGAAAACTATCATGGAAGAGTTAGGACTAGAAGTCACCAGAGCCTATCATGACCTCTATTCCTTTGACTCCAGGAGAGTTCAGTGTCTTGGAGTTATCAAAGACTTGGTTGTGACCTTGTTTCAACTGCCCATGAAAAGCCTGATCATGGATATTGTAGTGGCTGATGTTCCTCCCAAGTTCGGTATGTTGTTGTCGAGATATTGGATAAAAAGACTGGAGGGAACCTTGCCTATGGACCTCACGTATGCTACCATCCCAGTGTTCGGAGGGGAGCATAGAAGACTATACAGGGAAGCCCAACTGGCCTACATAATCAGTGATGAAGCCAACCATACCAACCATCCCATCTTTTCCTTGGACATTGATTTAGGCTCCAGTTTACTACAACTCACCCATGCCCTCGAGCCTCCTCTCAAACTTAGAAAGCAGCCCACCATTTCCCCTAAACTTCCTCCCTCCATCACCCCCATCTGGAAAATGGTCTTTGATAGAGCCTCTTATCGAAAAGGCGTTGGAGCTGGGGTGGTTTTTGTGTCACCTGCTCAGGAGACCATATCTCTGTCATAAAAATTAGAATTTGAAGCTACCAACAATGTGGCATAGTATGAGGCTCTTGTTCTGGGATTAAGAGCTGCAAGGGAAATGGGAATTCAGAAAGTAGCAGTGTTCGGTGATGCAGAGTTGGTGGTCCAACAGATCAGAAACACTTATCAGTCTAAGAATCCTCGACTCAAAAGCTATATAAATGAGGTATGGGACCTAGTTGACAGTTTCTTCTCAGCATTTAACGTTTCATTCATCCCAAGAGAGGAGAAAACAATGGCATATTCCTTGGCTACATCGGCTAGCAATTTCAAAGTACCTTTGCCACCCAAATTCAGATATGATGTAGAGGTAAAATACAGGCCCTCCATACCTAACAACGTCAAACATTGGAAGGTATTCGAGGATGATCTCGAGGTCAAGAGGTTCTTGGAGACTATCGAGGAATTTGCAGAAATGCACATCGACCAAGACACCGTCTCAGAGGAAGAGCTTGATGGGGGTAAGTTTCTGAATAAGATGGCAGGGTGTGACATTGTACAGCTGCCTAGCAACCATATTCCCAGAGGACTGTTTCCTTTGGAAAGGCTTTTTGATGGGAATGATGTATCGTTAAAAGGAGAAGTCTTAGAAGAGGATGCTGGTACTATTCAATGCAACATTGGAACCGAGAGTAAGCCCAAGCATGTCAAATTGTCAAGAAGTCTGACAGAGGAGAAGAGGTCTGAATACATTGAACTTTTGAGGGTATTTGCTGATGTGTTTTCCTGGAACTACGAAGACCTTAAAACCTATGAAACCTCTGTCATCGAGCATAAAATTCCATTAAAGGAGGAGGCAAAGCCATTTAGGTAGAAGCTGAGACAGATCAATCCCATGCTGTTGCCTATCATGGAGAGGGAAGTGAAGAAGCTGCTTCAAGCTTAGATCATTGTTCCATTGAGATATTCAGAGTGGGTGGCCAACTTGGTGCCAGTAAGGAAAAAGAATGGAGAGATCCGACTCTGTGTAGACTTCAGAAACCTGAACAGGAGCTCACGGAAGGATAACTACCCCTTGCCGAAGATGGAACATATACTGCAGAGGGTGACAGGAGCTTCCAGGATGTCCATGATTGATGGTTTCTCTAGCTACAATCAGGTCTCTGTTCTGCTTGAAGATAGGGAAAAGACAACATTCACCACTCCATGGGGCACATTCATGTATGCCAATATGCCATTTGGACTAATGAATGCAGGGGCGACATTCTAGAGTGCCATGGACATAGCTTTCATTGGGGAAAAGGATAAATTCGTGGTCATTTATCTAGATGACATCACAGTGGTTTCAAAATCAGATAAAGAGCACTGTTGTCATCTCAGGAAAGTTTTCCTAAAATGCAGAAAGTTTGGCGTTTCATTAAACCCCAAGAAATCTCTGTTTTCCATGCAGGAGGGAAAGTTACTAGGCCACATAGTATCGACAAAAGGAGTCAGAATTGACCCAAGAAGAGTTGAGGCGATACAAGCCTTATCAATACCGAGGTCCAAGAAGGAGGTCCAATCTTTCCTCGGTAAAATTAATTTTCTGAGGAGGTTTGTGCCTAACTTTGCTGAGGAGGTAAAGCTTATAACATCCATGTTGAAGAAAGAGAATGAAGTAAGGTGGACCCCTCAATCGCGACATTCCTTTGAAAAAATCAAGAAGGCCCTGACTGAAGCTCCTGTGCTTATCAGTCCCGACTACTCAAAGGATTTCCTTATCTTCTCCTTTTCCTCACCTGACACAGTGGCTGTTGTTCTATTATAGACAAACAACATTGGGCTAGAGAATCCTATTGCTTATTTCAGCCGAGCATTGAGGGGCGCCGAAGTCAGGTATGACACTATGGAGAAGCAGGCCTATGCTCTGGTAAAATCTCTCAAAGCTTTTAGTACCTATGTCCTGCTGTAAAAAATCATCGCCTATGTCCCCTCAGCTGCTGTTAAAGACATTCTTATTCAACCTGACATAGATGAGAGAAGGAGTAAATGGATAGCCAAAATTCTGGAATTCGACCTGGAAATAAGACCCACCAAATTGATCAAAGGTCAAGGTTTAGCCAAGCTGTTGGGTGAAGCAAACTGCCAAGCTTTGGGGAGAAGTTTCATCAACGAATGCTCAGGTTTTCAGCATGATCGACTGCATGACGTAGACCATCAAAGGGAGCCCCCATTAGCCCGATGTCCTTGGTATAAGGATGTCATATACTTTCTGCAGGAGCTGCGGCCTCCAGACGACCTGCAAAGGAGAAAAGCAAGAGCTCTAAAGCTCAAAGTAGTCAGGTACTGCCTGATCGATCAAGTGTTATATTGGAAAGACCCCCTGGGGGTGCTTTTAAAATGCATGAGTCCACTAGAGGTCGAGATGATCGTGGCTGAATTTCACAGCGGCTTGTGTGGAGGGCACCATTTCTGGAGAGCCACAACCCACAAAATCCTCAGGGCTGGATACTACTGGCCTACCGTGTTCACTGATGTCTACAAAAGAGTCAGAGCCTGCATCAAATGTCAAAAATTTGCAGGAAAGCAGCAGCTCAGGTCTCTGCCGTTAAACTTGGTGGTGGTTTCTGGGCCTTTCCAGCAGTGGGGCCTAGATTTCATTGGAGAAATTCACCCTGCCTCTAGTGGGCAACACAGGTGGATCCTGACTGCTACAGATTTCTTTACCAAGTGGATTGAAGTTATCCCCACCAGGAGTGCTTCCCACAAGGTAATCATTGGATTCTTGGAGGACCTCATCACAAGGTTCGACTGCCCAAATAAGATTGTCACTGATAATGCAACCGCTTTCGGGTCTGAACCACTAGCTAAATTCTGTGAACAGTTCGAGATCAAATTGATTCACTCCACCCCATATTATGCACAGGGAAACGGTCTAGTGAAATCCTCCAACAAAATCCTGATAAGGATCATCAAAAGGTTGTTGGAAGACAACAAAAGGGCTTGGAATTCAAAGTTGAAATTCTTCCTATGGGATGATCGGGTGACTACAAAGAGATGTATAGGTCTCTCCCCATTCCGGTTAGTCTACGGAGCTGAAGTTGTCTTCTCTTCTCAGCTGGTCATTCCCGTAGCGAAGTTCTTCCAGGATTATCAAGAAGAGCCCAATGACATGATCAGAAGGATTCATCAGCTAGTAGAGGTCCAGCAGGCTAGGGAGTAGACAATGGACAGGATTCAGGACCATTAGCAAAAGATCAAGCAGGTCTTCGATAGGAAGGCCAAGAAGGAGCGGTTCCAGATAGGAGACCTGGTGCTGAAATGGGATGCTCCTAAACAAGATAAGGGAAAACACAACAAATTTGAAGCCCTGTGGATTGGGCCTTTTAGAATCTCTGAGATTTTCTCAAATAACACGTACAGGTTGTGAGGTTTGGAAGGAGAAGAAGTTTTCAGCAGCCCAGTAAATGGGCACTTTCTTAAAAAATATTTTGTCTGAGCCTCCAGTGGCTCCTATGTTTTGTAAATATTGCCTTTTCTATTCTTTGTTTTTTCTTTTGTTTCGGCTTAGTAAGTGACTCCATATCCCAAAAACAAGGAACTGGAACTGCAAAATGAGTCCTTAGAGCATCACAGGGATGACTCTATCCCCCATGGAGCCTAATGTTAGCAACAATTGTGGTATTGGGGAACAAAGGTACGCAGGTCTGCAGGGTTGCGCGACAAGTGCCCAATCGCATCCCACAGAAGAAATCTGTTTGGGGCCCGAGTCAAGCAAGCGAGCCTGATTATGGACATGAGAAGAAACAAAAGAGATCTAGACCATCCGTCTGGGAAAGGACGCGTGGTGGGAGATCGACGTCATCGGGAAAGTCCCGACAGGGAAGTGCCCATCGGGGAACTTGAAGCCATTGGGATATCAGGGATCTTGGGGACGAGTGATTCGTGTAATTCAAAAGTGAAAACCGGGAAACCCCAATGGAGAGTATGGTCAAGGGAATATGGTAGTGGTCACTTGGACCAGGGCCTAGTCAAAGGGCTGGCACGAAAGGCGCATCGACAATCGGAAAATCGCGAGTCCCGTGGACACAAACATTGTGTCATCGTGAACGCTGAAACTCCGATGGAGGGTTTGGCTATGGTCACACAAAAACATGTCATATGGATCATGTTCTAGCCGGTAGGGGCTAGCTCATAAAGGTGGAGTTCATCGCATATCGGGTATCAAATTTCGGGAAGCTGACACCCCTTATTTCTTGCACTTGGAAACTCCGAACCCCTAATTTTCGATAGCACCCAGAATCAGGCCCACGGATTTTGCGCCTGGTCATCGAGAAGGAGGCCTGGGGGAGGGGCGTTTATATTTGTCATTCTGCCTCTCAGACCCCGATGATGTGTATCCTCCATTTCATCATCTTGCACTCCTATCCACCTCCGCCTCAGCTCATTGCACCCACCTTGTTCAGTCACTGAATATCCTCTGCTGTCCCCACGTCACCTTCTTGTGCCACATCACATCTACGCCTTTAGCTCCTAAGAGCCCACACATACCTAGTATCCTGTTTGTCATGCCCATCACCTCAGCCTTGTCAGCTCCGTCCACATTGCCCAACCGAGTCCCCCTCCAGAAATCCAGCAAAGCAACAGAAAACCAAAGGTAGGCTACCACATCTCCCAAATGAATATTTGACCAGAGCTTCTCAGGTCCCGATGAATCAGTTAATGAAAATGAGGAAGGTGGGTGATACATCATCTCCTTCCTTAAATAGAAGGTTAGAAATGAGCGTGTATAGAGACAGGCTGTCAGTTCCTCCTGACAAAGATCATGTCTGACAGACGACTGCATGGGCATTCTGCCCAACATCTACATGCGTAGCCTAACAGAGAAGCTCCTCAATGTCAAGCATTGAATTCATGCTATGATCGCACCTTCAGCGCCTGAGTCAGTTCCAAGTATATGTAGGCAGTTCTGCCATTTTTGTGGGTATCGATGGTTGAGCAGAGCTCCCGGTTGTAAAACTTTAATGAAGCACTGTTTACTGGTTATTTCTAGACTTATGAGACTTCTTGCCTTATGAATGCCAGTTTCTTTACATATTTGTTATACTGTGTTAGAGCAGCTCGGAATTGGAGGATCCAGTCGAGTTGTAGCTGTTATAGGATGATGTTGTAATGGATCACTGTAATAGTTACAGAGTCTCTAATCGGTTCCTGTGATTTCCTTAACACTGAATGACTTGGAATTGGAGGATCCAGTTAAGTCTTCTATTCAGTTTCTTGAAGCCTTGAACCAGGAGGATCCCACGTTCAGAGTTTTTCCCCTACAAACCGCTGTAAGCCTATTGCCTAGAGCTGTTTGTTCACCTTTCTTACTAAGTCTTCCACCTGCTCATCTTTTAATCAACCCACTGGCCGAAGTTAGGATTCCAGACCTCCTTTGCTCTTTACGTACCAGATCCAGTCCCCGAGTTAGAGTGATATATCCTCGATTCTCTACCCATTTGATCACCCATTTATCAAACCGTGACATAAGAAATTATGGGCGTCGGGCTCTGCTCCTGCAAGCAATCCAGGAGTGACTTCCGACCCTAACACAATGTAAGTTTAACAAGCCCAGAGAAGGTAAGCTCGGTGGTTTTTCATATTTAGAGAGTCCGAAAAAGCATAAAAGGAAACTCCATTGGGGTACCTTTTTCGAAAATAGTCTAGTCGGTTTGAAAAAGGGATAAACTAGCACCGATTAGACGTCAATTCAAAACCATTTTAACGAGTGTGAAAAGGACAAGATCACTCGACTATTTTTTCACTTTTAAG
>JZKD02S2094736.1:160565-198905 GCA_000966675.3 Picea glauca
AATGGATTTGGAAAATGGGCAGAGTTTGTTCGCTATAATTTTTTCTCCTCCAAATAGTACCCCTACCCCTTCTTTTATAGGCTAGAAGGGGCTAGGGTTTTGGACAAACTCTCGGCCATGCATGGCTGGGAGTTTCAGTTAACTGAACCATAGCTTTTTGTCCCGTTGGCAACTTTCCGTTTTTTGTGATTCTGAAGGTAAACGCGGGCTGTAGTGGGCCTGCTAGCATTTTCTTTTGGATACACGCGGGCTGTAGTGGGCCAGCTAGCGTGTACTTTTCAAAAATGAAGTTTTTAGAAGGGTTGTTCAGTAGTTTTTTGGCAAAGAAGGGATATGAGTTGGCCTGATGCCAGGTAAGCATGTGTGGTGCAATTTAGGGTTATAACAATGAGCTAAGCGAAAAAATGTCCAAGTAAACACCAAAGTCTATTCAATTGTTGGAAGGTAGCGATGAATTCCCTCTTCCTATCCATATGCAAAGTTAATACCAAACCTGTTATAAACGAAATTTGTATGGTGCTTGGATGTCATCCATGCATGTGCCCTATGTTTGAACCAAATTCTCTTTTTATGGTAATAGTTATATGATTTCCAAGTCTAAAATAGATGTTACAAATCTTGGGTTGTTTATCCTTTCACATGTATCCATTCCTCCCAAAGAATCAATGGCACTTATGCCATTTTGTGGTTATAGTCGGTCTGATTACTTGAATATTGTCAAATACAAATGTAGCATTTCTATGTATAGTATGTGCATGAATGGCATGCTTTTGGAAACTTTAACAAGAAAAACTTGTTATATATTGATGACCATCCACAAATGCATGGGGACATCGAAGGGTTCATAAATAGTTGTAGCGACTCATTATTTAGTGCAAATTGTTCCTTTGAGGAACACTCTAGTGAAAAATGAAATATGTTGTTCCTGAGTTTATACTTAAGGCTCAAAGCATAATGTCAGACATCAAGAAATAAATAAATTTTTAATGTTTGCGTTTTCTACCTCAGTTACGTGAGAAAAAATCCTTAAATTGAATTAAGAATATCACAACTCAGAGACCATGTTTTGTATCTGAGTTAAAATTAAAATATTGAATGTAATGAGAGAAAAACATAAAGCTGTTAGACAAAGCAAGGCATCAGTTATAGAATAATCTTACTTTGTAACAAAAGAAGAAAATAGAGTGAACAACCTCAAATGAATCATAAAATGTAGCAATCTAATTAACTCACAGGTCTTGTATTTAATAACAGTAAACACAGAGGAAAAACTGTTTGCTATCAGATAACTAAATGAAATGTAATCATAGTAGATGTTGTACTAAATTGCGATCAAGCATTCATCAAGGATATATATAAAAAGATGTTGGAATGTGGAAAGACATAAGAACACATAACTCAAATGAATGAAATGTGGAATCTTTGGTCTGTATTTGTATTAATCCGCAATGAGGAGATATTTCTCCATTACATATGGAAAAAATCTTCCTTTTGTTCATCTTTTCAATATGTATTTATACAAAATGATTTTCAACCCTAGGCGGTTGGAATTGTTGTTATTTCTAAAAAGTGACGATTACAAAATTAAAGACTTGGAACTCTTTGCTTAGTTTTCCTTTGTCTCTTTCCTATGCAATACATATTACCTCATTTGTTATTTGAGGTACTCCCTTTTACTCGCTCAATACATTCGACACACCTGCCTACAAATTGTGCTACTAGTCTGGAAGGTTTTGTCACATCTTTTGCCTAAAAAATGTACAACTTCCTTTGTAATTGTGGTAGGCTTTCTTCTATCCTTTTGTCTTCAGAATTTATGGACTGTAACTGTAAATTGGGCTTTACCAAACATTTATCTATTTGAGCGATGTCAACTTGTTTTAACTACGAAATTTCAGCCTGAGCTTCTTCTAAGCTTGCTTTAATATCAAGTTGATGTTTTACAATGTCAATTTGTCCCAAAACTTCTGAACAATCATCTTTTCCGAGGCCTAGTGATTTTTTATTTGGTGAGTGAAAAACCTCTTCACAAGCCTCTTTGATTTCCTTAGACAATATTTTACTCTCGGCTATATTGGCCTCCCATGTTTTCAATATTATGTCACCTCTGACCTGCTCTGCAACAGATAATCTGGGAATTAGAAAAATTTCTTCTCAAGCTGATGACACAACTGCTTCTTGAAAAGTGATTCAAGATGTAGTAGCCTCTCTTTCTCCGAGACAAATGTTTTCCAGTGATTGATTCACAACCTGGAAATGGTTTTGAATAATTTCCACCTTATCAAAAAGGATTTTTTGCTCCGATTCCAGTTGTTTACATAATTCTAGTGCCTGTGCTTGAAACACGGTTATATCTATTTCAGTGAAGTTCAACTTGGCTTGTACTTTCTTCACTAATTCACTTTGATGAATAGCCCACTCTTCGCTCACTTGCACATTCTTATGCATCTCATCAAGACCGGATTTGAGAAGTTGAATTTCTTATTTATCACTAGCTCTAGCCTGTTCAAGCCCTTTATTGACTTCGTCTCTGACATTATTTTCTGTAGTCCTTATTTGATTTTGCAACTGACTTATCATCTAATTCTTCTGCAATTGATTATCAACTGATTTTGCAAAAGCTCCCAAAGATCCTGCCACCTCTGTAGAAAATTATTCTTCTTCCAAATCTTGTCCATCCAATAGCACCCTGTGCTTTTTGACAGTTGCACCTTCTTTCTGGTGCATTTCCTTTTCACCACAACTTTCCTTTTCTTGCTGAAAAAGAAATCGGAAGAAGGTATCTCTTCAATAGAAATAGGCATGAGATATCCTATGAATATTACCTTTGCATCGGGGTTCCTTTTGGTGAACTGTAATGATGTGATAACTTGAATGAGGTTTCCGATTTCTGTGGATAATATTTTCCGGTCACGTCTGTAGTTGATTTATCTGGTGTAGACAATGACCTATCTTCTCCTTTGTTTGTTTGTGTCTCTGTTTGATCTTTGGCCTGGTTATCTGATACCACTATCGTCGGGGTATATTCTTTCTGATTCGATACCTCAGATTTCTCTAAATTTTCCAGGGCTTCTTGTTTGCTAGAGCTCACGGCTTATGGATTTTCGGTCTTTGTTTGCTGCATAGCTGGAAACATTGGGTTTTCTCCTTGTAATAATTTAGGGAGGCTACTTCTTCGGTGCCTCTAGAAGCTATAAAATTCAATCATTTGATCAGGTGATAGAGCTCGAACTCGGCTCATAACTTCTTGATAAGACTTCGCCTCTTGGAACATTTTGTCCTATGGGGACTCTTCATGTTCATACCTTTTTAGATTACAACTGGCCATGTGGTTACCCACAACCTTCTGTGGGTCATTATTCTTGAATTTAATGTTGACCAGTTTTATTTCTTCTAAAGCCACGACCTCCACTTTGGAGTGGCCGAAATCCAACAAAGAAAATGCACTAATATGTAAGGGGAAATATGGCCATACCTTTTTCTGCACTGCTTTGAGTTCTTTGCTAGTCCTGTCGAGTACAGTTTTTCATGCAACCTCACGACACACTAGTCAGTCTAGTAAAAATTGCGGTAAAGCATATTGGGGAACTGAACAACCAAAAACCCTGATATATGAGAAGTGTTCCTCGATGTATCAGTCTGCCACTTTGCCCAGGTTAGCGACAATTTTGTATGAGATTCTAGGAGGTGGGTGACCAAATATAGTAGTGTGCATCGACACTACTACCTAGTTACAAATTTCATAGAATAAATCTTTTGCCTTATCTTTCGATAATTGCGAATGAAAAATAAGGATTGGTTCTGCGCTATTGGGAGTCCAACTCCAACCCATCAGTGGGAAAGGCATCATGAAATAGATGGAATCCATAATATAAGCTGACATGAAGAATGAAGCTGATTGACCCTTAGCTTTTATTGTCTGGTATTCTGTAATTTCATTAGCCAGACTATCCGACAATATCTTGGCCAAGTCGAAAGAACACCCTTCTACTACTGTGTGTATAATGCGTACCCATGGTAGAAAGAAATGGGCTGTATTATCTTTTCCATAGAGTCGGCACATCATCATGGCTATATACATGAACTGCGGTTCTAGCGATGAGATTGAGTATATGTCATGAGAATTGACTTTGAACGTTTCGGGGCGTGAAGACCAGTCTTTGATCAAGTCAGAAAGGATTTTTCCATATTGATCACACTCTTTCTTGTTAAAATTCACTAATAAATTGACATTATAAATGAAGTTTGGTGTTGAAGACAATTTGTACATCCCCTGTATGTGTTCTGGCCGAAATGACCCAACAACTACTTTCTGAGAATTGAATATAGTTTTGGTTGGGATATCCACATGATCAAGTGCCCATCTAATCATATCATTGTAGGGTAAAATCCTCGACCTTGTTGCTACCTTATGTAGCTCTGACTGAGTAATAATCTTGTATTTGGTAGATAAATCTTCCTTTTCGTTGTTGCTTGAATCACTTGGGCAATTTACCAGTTCATACTGTAGGATGTTGAATACATGCGTCCATGTTTTAACTGTGTCTATACTTCTGGGCGAGGTGTCGGAGAAAACCTTTGATCTCTGGCCCGAACTCTCACCAGTTTCTTTAGCTACTTTTCACGGTGACATGGTAGCAGTTCTTAGAAACCTATTATTTGTAAACAGAAATGCAAAGGACTGAGTATCTCGCTAAGCAAGTTCTCCCAAAACGCGAATGTAATTAAAAATGAGAAAGTCTTTCTTGCCTTAAACGCATCGACCTGCATATACCTTCAATGACAATGCATTTAATTCTTTTAATAAAACGATTTGGGTGTTAAAGAAAGATCTTATTTGGGATCATTCCCTAGGCTGGCCTTTTAATGTCATTAATGATCAATATTTCGTGGCCAGGAAAGTATGAATGAAATTTGAAATCAACCATATCGCAAATCGACATAAACTCAATGGTTAGATAAGAATGTTTTATTTTGTTAATAAATCGAGTTTACATTGTTAATTAATTATGTTTAACCTTAATCCTTTTCGTGGTTTCGGGTCCCGGGTTAACCTATTTCAATTCAAGCTATGATCCCCGAATCACAAAATCACGATTGATTAATTAATATTAATCATGTTTAACTTTTGTAAATAATTGCGATTATTTAAGGGTTTCGTGAATTCGGGTATCAAGATTTTAAGTTATCATTCGAGGCAGGATTCCCGAAACGTGAAGTTGCGATAAGAATTAATTATTTTTAATCATTTTAATTGTTTAATTAACTTGATTTAACTTAATCTAGTTTCACGACTTCGCATATTGAGACTTTGGGGTTCTTTATATGTCTAACTATTAGTATTGCAAAACCCTTAAACCTGACACTTTGAAGGCTGTCTTTAGCGTTTTGACTTTTTAAGGAATGGACGACTCCATAACTTCTAAGGATTTCATATCGTTGGATTAATCAGAAGATTTCATCGACGATGGTATCCAAGTATGCATTTATCCTTATTTAAACAAGAATGAGACTTATTTAAGTCTAAAGTTTTAGAAAAATATATGTGTTTCAACATAGGCTCCATCTAGGGATCTCGTCTCCTTGCGGGACGAGAAGAACAATATACCAAGTGCCTTGATTGGGTAAATGGAGTCATTATTGCAGTTCTGTGAAACACATTCTGAAAGAAAACACACAGAAGGACTTGGGGCTTCATTCATATCTCCAAAAAATTTCAAAACTTAATCATTCATCAATCTTGAATTCAGGCTTAAATTGCTTCCTTTTCTTAAAACTGATTTTAAAATTGCTTGAGACAATTAAAACAACTTTAACCAATCTATCAGACTTTGTTTGATTTTATTCGCGTCAAGGAAAAGTGATTTTAATGTTTTAAATAGGGAGTCCCGCGTTAACTTAGAATGTAGATCTAGCTTGAAAAAGAACTAGTTTCCAGGGTACATTATAATACATGTATAAAAACCTTATAGATATTATAGACATTGCTTCATTGCCAACGGGCCTGTTCAGTACCCCGATTAATTTATCTAATTCCCATATTGAATTTCCTTTCACCACTTCAATTAATAACTTTGAATTTAAATGCTGAGATGAGGGCAACCATTTAATGAAGTTCCTTTCATCATCTCTATTTGGACTAGATGGGGGCAATCATTTTATGAATTTCCTTTCACCATCTGTCTTATATTTTCAAACATGAAGTGAGGGCAATCAATTTGTATATAATAAAATATACCAGGAATGATATCTATTTATGTTTTAGAAATAGAGGTCTGTTAACTCACTTTTATTACCCTGGAATAATCCTCTTTTGAATTTCAAAACACCTTCTCTTACTGGGAAGTTTTCATGGGGAGTTTTATTTTCTAGAGACTTTCCTTGAGCGACATCAATCATTTTAAATGTGGTAAAAGGGTTAAAGTAGTTAGGATTAGTCCAAACATACTTTGTATTTCAGTTAAAGTTAGGAATATCATCAGGATTTTCGCCTTTTCTCATGTCTAAAATTTGTTTTTAAGTTTCCAGAGTTAAAGTGAAGCTCTTTTTCCTCTTTGAAAACCAGGAAGAAAAGTTCTTTTTATTGTTGGCTTTCTTCTTTTAAAAACCTTATTTTTATATATATATTTTTTTATCCAGAGGGAAAACTTGAGAATTATGCTGTAATTTTGTAACCCTCTGACTATAAATCAGGTGACAATATTAGTGCAGATGAAACTTCTGTCATGTTTATTAATATCTTCTTGAAAATTTTAACTTGGGTCGACAGGGCAGAAGTTCATACCTCAAATTTTCTCTATATTTTAAGCCAAGCAAACTATTAGTTTATCACATGTTTCGAGAGAAATTCAATGCGAGTATCGATTCCTGCTAGAGATTGTCTTTCGGTTATCAACATGTATCATGCAATGAGATGAATCATGAAATATGTCAGGAACTCTTTGCTGATTGGAAACCTACTTGTTGCATATATATATATATATATATATATATAAATGAAATCAACTAACCTGCTTCTATTTACAGTGAAAATAAAAACT
Organism: Picea glauca; assembly: GCA_000966675.3. Taxonomy (NCBI): domain Eukaryota; kingdom Viridiplantae; phylum Streptophyta; class Pinopsida; order Pinales; family Pinaceae; genus Picea; species Picea glauca. Next base: position 167,606 of record JZKD02S2094736.1, read on the forward strand.
TACCGAAAGGACGGAAATTGTAACAAAAAGTGAAAGCCAGACTGGTATGTACAATGAGAGTTTGGAACTGTATTACTGCATGGAATGCTTGAGGTAACGCCCATTTATAGGGGCGTTAAAAATATTTCCGTCAATATTTTCTAACAAAAATGCATTCTTTCCTTCAGAGGCTGAAATTTTATATGGTCCACACTAGATCTGGTCAATCTTACCGTGCTTCCCCGCATCTTTTTTCCTGGCATCCCACTTTAAAACCAAATCAACAGGGAAAAATTCCCTATCTTTAACTTTTTGGTCAAATAAGGCTTTCATGTTATCTTGATATTTCTGTAGTTTTTTATCTACTTCAGCCCTATTTTGTTGAACATCAATCAATTGATTTATTCTCTTGGTGATGTCATTTGACTCTTCTTTTGAGTCTTTCCAGAGTTTCATTATGGGCAATGGAAGATTTATGGGTAAAACAAAATCAATACCATATACCATCTGAAATGGGGACATTCTGATGGATCTTTTTGTGCCTATTCTGTTAGCCCATAAAGAATATTTCAAATGTACATGCCATGCTTTCTTATTTTCGGTCAACACTTTTTTAATTATGGTTATCAAGCTCTTGTTTGATGACTCAGCTAATCCATTACCTTGTGGATAGTAGTCTGTAGAATGTCCAAGTACAATATTGTAATTTTGACAAAAACTTATCATGGCCATGGATTTGAATGCTTAAGCATTATCAGTAACTATTTTTCGAGGACAACCAAATCTTGATAGAATGTTCTCTTCCAAGAAACTGATCACCACTGCGTCTGTTGCATTTCGTGTAGGAATGACTTCTACCCATTTAGAAAAAATATTCAGTAGCAATCAAAATCCACTTATGTTGAGCACTAGAATGCAGATTTATTTCACCGATGAAATCAAGATCCCATTGTTGAAATGAGGCTTCAAATTTAACTGGAACCAAAGGCAGTGCATGCATCTTTTTATTTCCTACGAACAATTGACAGGGGTTATAAGCTATGACCTTAGCATTCACATCATTGAATAATTTCGGCCAATAATATCCATCTCTTAGGATTTTGTAGGCCATTTCTCTCCATGCGTGATTTCCTCCACACACTCCTTTGTGAAATTCATTTATAACTTTCTCTGTTTTGGATTCTACTAAAAAACTCAGTAAGAAACCTAGAGGATCCTTCCAATATAGTTGACCATCCACAATACAATATTTCACTGCGTGTGACTTCAATGTTATATCTTTAGATGGAGTTAGGTCGCTGGGGCATTGAAGAGTCAGAAGATACAGAACAATGTCACTATACCAAGCTGAAGAAGATAATTTTTCTAAAATTTTAGTTGCGGGTACAGTAACATCAAATTAGTCTATATCTAGAAATCCCTCATACTCTTGCAAATGATTTATTCCGATTTCTTTTAAATTTGTTTCAGCTAATAGCTTAGCCAAGCCCTAACCTTTTACAAGTATGGTTGGTTTTACTTCCAGGTCAAACTCCTGAATTTTGGCTAACCATCTGACCCTTTTTCCATCACTATCTGGCTGAACTAATATATCCTTGACAACGTTGGTTGGTACATAAGCTATGATATTAGAATGGAGTACATAAGTTCTGAAAGCTTTAAGGGATTTTACCATTGCGTAGTCTTGCTTTTCAAATATATCATATTTTAGTTCAGCATCTCTGAGACTCTTAATAAAAAATGCAATTGGTTGTTCAAAACCCTCATCATTCTTTTGTAACAGTACGACTGCAATAGTATGTTCAGAAGCGAATGAGAAAATCAAGAATTCTTTCATATAATCTGGGCTTGCCAGTACCGATGCTTCACCTATAACCTTCTTAATACATTCAAATGACACTTTGGCTTCACTTTTCCACTTGACCTCACTATCCTTCTTGAGCATGTCTATAATCAATTTTACAATTTCAGCAAAGTTTGGGATGAATCTTCTTAAAAAAATAATTTTTCCTAAAAATGACTGAATCTCCTTTCTATTCCTAGGAATATTAATAGTATCTATAGCTTCGACCCTCTTTGGATCAATTTTAATTCTATCTCTTGATTCTATATGGCCCAAGAGTTTACCTTCCTTCATTGAAAAATGAGATTTCTTGGGATTCAGAGACAAACCAAATTTCCGACATTTCTCAAACGTTTGGTTGAGGTGAAACAGGTGCTCTTCATCGGATTTAGAAAACACAGTTAGATCATCAAGATAAATGAAAACGAACTTATCTCTTTCTCCAACAAAAACAATGTCCATAGCTCGTTGGAAAGTGGCTCCTGCGTTCATTAAACCGAATGACATTTTATCATACATAAAAGTACTCCATGGTGTAGTGAACACGGTTTTCTCTTTATCATCCTCATGAAATGCAATTTGATTATAGCCTGAAAATCCATCAATCATAGACCTTCTATTTACTACTACCACCTTTTCCAATACATGATCCATTTTAGGCAATGGATAATTATCTTCGATTGATGATCTATTTAAATTTATGAAGTCAGCACACACTGATTTAACCATTTTTCTCCCTATCAGGAACTAAATTAGCTACCCATTCAGAGTATCTGAGTGGGACAATGATCTTGGCATCCAGAAGCTTCTTTACCTCTTTCTCTATCACATGCAATAGTATAGGATTTATCTTTCTGAGCTTCTTCCTGAACGATTTAACACCTTGCTTCAGAGGAATTTTGTGTTTGATTATGGTGGTATCATAAGTTCTTAATTCATCATAAGACCAGACAAAAACATCCTTGTACTATTTGAGTAGTTCAACATATTTGATTTTTATTTCAGGAGGCACGTATTTAGATATTTTAACTAGCCTCAGAGTTTCTTTAGTTCCTATATCATAGTATTCAACTTCTTCAGGCTGAGGCTGTAAAGTGGACTTCAAGGGAATATCGTCATGATTAAATAATCTCTCCAAGGGAATAAAACCTTTAGGGATCGTCATGATTAAATAATCTCTCCAAGGGAATCAAACCTTTAGGGATCATCATGATTAAATAATATCTCCAAGGGAATCAAACCTTTAGGGATCTGATTATTTTTCAAAATCAACATGTGGTGATTAGCGATTTTATCTTGAAACTCCCGAGGATTTTCTCCTTCCTGCATAATCCAAACAAGGTCATTCTGATTTTCCTGATCAATACACGTTTCAAAAAATTCATCCACCATCTCTAAAAATTGTTTGATTTGTTCATCATCTTCGAAAACCTGCCAGTGTTGCACATTGTTTGGAATTGAGGGTCTATGCCTCATTTCTATATGATACTTTAGTTTGAAGTCTGTAGGAGGTACAAACGTTGAGGCTGCTTTGGCCAATGAATCTGCCTATTGATTTTTTGTTCTGGGGATGTAGTGAACATTAACTGATGATATTTTTTTTTCAATTAGATCCCAGGCACAATTTCTGTAAGACCTTAACCTTGGGTGTTTAGCCTAGTACTGACGATTTATATATTTTATAATTAATTCTGCATCACCATAGACTTCTGAGTTTTTAATTTTCGACTTCCTAGCAGCCTCTAATCCTAAGACCAAGGCTTCATATTCACATACATTATTAGTGTAATCAATGTCCCACTGTAAGCTGTAAGAAAAAGGGATAAAAAACTCATCTTCAGGTTTCACAAACAAAACTCCAACTCCTGCTTCTTCACAAGATGAAGCACCATCGAAATACATTTTCCAAACTCCAATACTATATACATCTTTATTTGTTTTTTCTATTTTTTCTTTTTCTGTACAATTTTCTTCTATACAGTCATCTAAATCATCATCAATGGATAAAATAAAATTTCCTGACTCTTGATCCGCGACATAAACAGGTGAATTATTCAGATTTAGTAGGTCACTTACTGTATATGCCAACCTTGTCTCTCTATACAAGTGGGTAAACTGTCCACCAAATATTGGGATTGTAGCGTATGTCATGTCGAGTTGAAGGGATCCTCCCAGTATGGCGCCCCAAGACCTAGATAACAACATGCCATACTTTGGAGGTATATCAACAACAACCACATCCATCATAACACATTTTACAGGAATCTGCACAAGATTAACCACTAAATCTTTAATCATGCCCACACATTTAAATTTTCTCATATCAAAAGAGTACAGATCTCCATATGGTCGAGTAATTTCGAGGCCAAGTCTATCGATAATACCTGTGGGCATCACATTATGGGAAGCTCCAGAATCCAACATGCAATTGTGAAGAAGATGATCATGCACAGTTAGCGTAATGTAGAAAGGAGTGATAGTATCTCTGGCACCTTCAAAATGTGGACCAGAAATTATATTCGGTTTATCATCTTCTAAATTTATGACGTCGGCTTGACTTTCAGTATCCGAAAAATTTATCATTTTAGCAATTTTCTTTTTGTATGTAGGGTTTTTTGCTAATTCAACCAGAGGTACAGGGATCTTGATCTTATTAATCTCATTCTCTAGATTGAAATTTCCCGTTGTCTTATCAAATCTCTGGTTTGGATTTCTATCTCCCTTTTTTCTGATTATCAGTTTGTGTTGCTTTTGTTTCATCCAGTTTTGTTTTTATAGTCTGGGTTCCGACTAATTTTGTTTTGACATTATGTGTCTCAACTGATGGTTGAGTTGTTTCATTATCTTTGTTATTCGACAAAAATTTCTTCGGTTGAGCAGTTGTGATATTCCTATCTCTAGGCCTTAGATTATACTTCTGCTAAAGCTTAGCCATTATATTATCAACGATTCCTTGATAAGAATATTCTTCCGTATTATTAATGCTTTCATCATTATTAGAAAAATATTCTGTATTTAAAGACTTTTGATAATCTTGTTTCGTCAAAAAAGGTTCTTGACAATCATCACCAAGATTATTCATATCTTCTTCTAACTCCTCAAAGTTTCGCAGATCCTCTCCTCCTATAAAATTTTCGTTCTTAAAGGGGACCTGAATCTTTTGATCTTCATTCTTGATCTATCTTTGTTGGATTTGAGGATTAGGATTTCTTCTGAAGTCTTTTTTAGGGAACTGATCATTCTTAGATTGGTCCAATTCCATTTTCAAGATTTTATTTGGCAATTCTTTGATTATTTTTTCCATGTCATCCATCTTATCTTCCGAGGACCTCACAGATCCAGAGGGTCCTGCTTGTTCTTTGTATCATCTGATTTCTTTATTTCCCAGTTCGAATTTAGCTTTTAACTTCCCTGATGCCATCATATTTGACTCAATTTCCAAAACATCGTATTGAGTGAGCTCGACAGATCTTATTTCCCTTAACAACAGAGAAAAATTAGGCTCAAAAGCCCTGAGAAAAGTTACCTTTGTTGCAGGTTGAGAGGGTTTAACTTCAATTGGGATCTTGTTATATAATGTATTAAAACTTTGAGTGAATTCAAGAACTGTTTTTGAATTTTTCTTTCTTAAAGCTCCAAACTCAGTTAGATAATAAAGGTGATCTTTTCTCTCTCCCCATTGTCTGAGAAAGGCACTTTCTAACTCATCATATGATCCTATGGAAACTATCGACAATCCTTGAAACCATGTTCTTCCTTTTCCTTCGAAGGTTTTAACTAGAAGCCTCGAATAAACGTCCTCGTGCTCAAGTCCAAGGATATCAATGAATTGATCGAAGAAATTTATGTGCTCAGTTGCGGTTAAGTCTCCCTCTCCGGTGAACTTTGGCAGGTTTTTTATATAGTTTTCGGGTAAACCATGGAGGGGAACTGGGAGGACCAAAGGAGCATACCTAGAGACTACTTTAGAAAAAAATTCTAGGAGGTAGGGGAGGTCCTTGACAACCTCTTGCTCCTCCTCTAGCACCATGTCCAACACCTCCGACACCGCCTACAGCACCACCTACTTTGGCCACAACCATTGATAATTTAAGAGATGAAACTTTGGATTTATAGGAAGGATTTTCATAAATATGTAGTGACCTTTTGGTCCCATCAAGATTAAGTTAAAAAGGTTCAGGAGGCAAAAAATCTGAAAAATAGGGAGCAGGGAAATGGGGGCTACGTTCTTCGGATTTATAGGATGCAAGATACCAGATATAATAAATACGCAGAACATAAATAAAATGATAGAAATGGCAGAATAACAGTAATATAACCAACATAATCTCCACAATAACACATAAATAATATGAGAACAACAATTGAAATAGCACTTTGATTCAGAAAGCAATGTTCACAGGCCTCTTCGAGGGGGAAACCTCCAGTCGGGGAATGCTCTGTTACAATAATATCCAAGCTAGGGTTTTCATACCCTCGACCCTTATTTATACTAAATATGCCTATTAAGAGAAGCATCTAGAGGAAGATCCTTCTAGAAGTGTAAGCTTCTATTAGGTCTTCTTACATCCACCTTATTCTATTTTATTGAAAGGCCTTATTAATATTGACCTTTATTACATCCGAATACACTGATATACCTATGTGCGGGTTAGGACCTTAACATGTCCGCTCCCTTAAAAACAACCTTGTCCTCAAGGTTTGAGATGTGGAAAATGCTGCAGAATGGTAGCTGGTTCCCAAGTGGCATTTGTTGGAGTCATATCTTTCCACTGTACTAGCACTTCCTTGATGGTTCTCTGACGCAGGCGATGCTCACGCTGGTCCAAAAATGCTTCTGGCTATAGCCAAATGGATCCTTCTTCAGCTAAATCTAGAAGGTTGGTTTGAATTTGGCACCTGGTTCCAATCACCTTCTTCAAGCATGAAACATGAAAAAAAGGATGTAGCTTCAACTGACTGGGTAGAGCTAACTGATATGCGACTTGTCCCACACGCTTGAGAACTGTGTAAGGACCATAAAATTTGGGCGCTAGCTTCTGACACTGCTTGGCCTTGAGGGAAGTTTGCTTATATGGTTGCAGATGCAGAAACACCTGACCCCCTTCTGCAAATTGACGTTCAGAGCGACCTTGATCTGCTTGCTGCTTCATGCGATTCTGTGCCATGACCAAGTTCTCTTTAAGGGTAGGAAGAATATCCTCTCAGACTGTAAGTGTTTGGTCAACCACCTGGACCTTCGAGGTACTCGGTAAGTATGAGAGAACTGAAGGTGGCTTCTGTCCATATATCGCTTCACAAGGAGTCATGCGAGTGGCTATATGGTATGTAGTGTTGTACCACCATTCGGCTAGGGGTAACCATTGAGTCCACTGGTGTTGTTTTTCAGAGGCGAAGCACCTCATATATGTTTCCAAACACTTGTTGACAACTTGCGTTTGACCATACGTCTGGGGATGATAAGCTGAGCTAAGATGCAATTGTGTGCCTTGTAGCTTAAACAGTTCTTGCCAAAAATTGCTTGTGAAAATTGGGTCACGATTATAAACAATAGAGTGTGGCATGCCATAAAGCTTGAAGACCTGGTCCATGAAAATTTGAGCCACCGTGGATGCAGTAAATGGGTGGTGAAGAGCGCAAAAATGAGCATACTTGGAAAGACGATCCACCACCACCATTATGACTGATTTATTCCCCGATTTGGGTAAGCCTGTAATAAAGTCCATAAAGATATCCTTCCAAATAGCAGGGGTAATCGGAAGCATTTGGAGGGTGCCCGGATATTTGATTGTTTCTCCCTTGTTGCGTTGACACACCTCACATTCAATGACAAACTTACGGATGTCCTGTTTCATACCATCCTAGAAAAAAGAATGTTTGACCCTGTCATATGTTTTGGTGAACCTGGAGTGCCCCGCTGTGGGTGTAGCATAAAGCTCAGAAAGTACCGTGGATTTGAGCTTGGAGTTTTTACTTCAATACAAGAGGCCTTTGTATCGAAGCTCATCCTTGAGCCAGGAGTACCCTAGGGGAGCTAGAGCCTTGTTCTGCAATTGCTAGATCAGATGTGAACTTTTGGGATCTTGAAGCCATTCCTGGTGCATAGCTTGGAGACAATCGGGTACAATGAAGGAAAGAGAAAAAAGGGATCCTTCGTCTTCATAATTTCGGGACAGTGCATCCGCCACGACATTGTCTTTTCCCTTCTTGTAAATGATCTCATAATCATATCCAAAGAGCTTAGTCACCCATTTTTGTCGCTCCTAGGAGGAAATGCGTTGTTCCAGAAAGTACTTGAGGCTTTGATGGTCGGTCTTAATTTGGAAGCATTGCCCCAAGAGATAAGGATGCCACAGCTCAACGGCATGCATAATCACCAACATTTCATTTTCAAAAATGGGTTTGCCTAGATTCCTTTCAAACAATTGCTTGCTGGTGAAGGCCAAAGGTCGACCCTCTTGCATAAGGACAATGCCAATTCCTTTCCCTGAGGCATCACATTCCAACAAAAAGGTCTGTGTGAAATCGGGAAGGGCCAAAACCAGAGTGGTGCACATGGCTGTCTTCAAGGTTTGAAAAGCTTGAGTAGTTGCTCGAGTCTAAGTGAAAGAGTTCTTTTTGAGGAGAGTTGTGAGAGGTGCTACAATATTTTCATAGTTCTTAACAAACTTGCGATAATAACCTGTTAGGCCCAAAAATCCATGCAAGCTTTTGAGAGTCTTTGGGTGCGGCTAGTCTTGCATAGCTTCAATATTTTTTGGGTCCACCCTGACGCCATCCTTTCCCATTAGATGACCCAAGTATTCTACTTCTAAGGCACCAAAAGCACATTTAGACTGTTTCAGGAAAATTTGGTGTTGAGAGAGTAGGTGGAGAACTTGATCCACATGAGTAAGATGGTCTGTCTAGGTTTTTCTATAGATGAGGATATCATCAAAGAAAACTAAGACAAAATGATGGAGAAAAGGGTGGAAGACATGGTTCATGAGGCTCTGGAAGGTGGAGGGGGCGTTACACAAGCCAAAGGGCATGACCAAAAACTCATAGTGGCCCTCATGAGTGCGAAAGGCTGTCTTGGGAATGTCATAAATAGTGGCCCTCTTTCATGTAACTTGTATCATAACTTAAAACTGCATGTCTAAGTTTTTGCAATAAAATTTTAACATAACCAATTTTGAAAAATTGATATTTTCGTGTACAAACTAAAAAAGTTGATTCTATTAACACATTTATTGATTTTTTGTATTATTAATATAAATTGAGGTGCATTTTATCGTCTAATATGACACTTGGCATAAGTCATCCCAATATAATAGTTGATAAAAAAAGAACATCCCAATATGGAAGATATTTGTGCCATCACTACTTATAAATATAACAATTATAAATGTAATTATGAACAATTATTATAATTTTATTGATTAAATAAATGAGAAAATAACATTTCATAGAAGTAAATTTTCTTTGTAAACATGTTTAATCAATATAGTATCTTGCTGCAAATTAAACAATTCACCTTGAAGAAGAACTAAACATTATATGGCATTAATAGTTATAAGTTTTCGCAATTACAATACAAAGCAAATGATTTCATAAAACTAAAGTTAAACATTATATGGAAACTCTAAATTATAATGAGTGATACATCTTAAATTTAATTTTAAAATAGAGAAATCATTAGCGTACTTATAATACATTTTATAAATCAAACAACAACAACATCAACATGATTTGGAAAAACACAATATACATGTGTGCTATACTGTTTATAGCACATGAGTGCGATTGAAAGTGCATCAATGCGATTGTTACATAAAAATGCATTGAGAAAAAAATTAATTGACTAAGTACGTATGCAAAATTCCACAATTAAAGTTTTGCGGAGGTTGTGCTTTGCAGAGGAAATCACTCTTCGATGCCTCTCATAATTTAGTGCATGGAATTGATCTTCTGTCACTTCCTCAGTGGTATTTCTCACATCTCTTGCTCCATGAGCCACTCGAATTTCTCCATGATATCTTCCTCATCATTCCCATAGCCATAATATGAAATGAAGTCAATTCACTTGTAAATTACATACCTACACCTCCTCTTCTTCACCTTAGGGGGCTTATCGAATATCTCTTTTAGGATGGGGAATATTTTTGTAGAATCAAAGTATCTGTAACCAGGGCCTTTTCCGATGGCACTAGACACATCAACTTCATTCCCTTCCAAGTTCATCATCTTGGCCCCTACTTTGGAATAATGAGGATTGCCAAGCTTTATGATTAGAGCTTCTAGTGCCCTTTTTCCCTGTTAAAAAATAAAGGACCCAGGTGGATGTCCTAATTATAACATTGTGTCAATCTCAAGAATGACCTAAGGTCCATATTATATATTTAATAGAAGTTAAGAAACACATTTGAAAAAACAATTGAAGATCCATAAGTTTTGTCAACATGCCTTATTGTTAAATAATAAGAATTTCCTTGGCCTCGACCTTCTCCTCCGTGCGATTCTCATCATGTTTTGTCTTCTCCAAAACCATGTGCTTGATCGCTTTCTCATCCAGAAGGGCCACATGGGAAAAAAAATCTCATTCTCTTTTCTATTGGTTTCCCTTGTTCTGTTCTCCCGTTTCTTCCACCACATCATCATCTTCCTTGAATAGGACCGAATTATTGGACCTCTCAACTCTTGATCATCAATATGTCCTCCCTCTAGATATATTCAATGTTGTGCCACTCCCTCAATGCTTTGGCCCACATCACCTCCTCTGCGAGCCACTCGACTTTCTCTAAGATATCATTCTCGTCATCCTTGTCACCATAATATTTAGTGTCAATTCACTTGTAAATCGCATACCTAGACCCCCTATTCTTCACCTCGGGGGGCTTATCGAATAGATCTTTGACGTCAATGAGGAATTTCCTAGGCACACTTATACAATTGATTGTTGAATGATGAGATGTTACAATCATCCAACAACCAATTGTACACGTGCGACTGGGAAATTCCTCCCCAACATCAAAGAGCTATTCGATAAGATTTGTGAGGCAAAGAATAGAAGGTCTAGGTATGTGATCTACAAGCGAATTGATTTAAGTTATTATGGAGAAAAAGATTATGAGAACGTTATATTGGAGAAAGTAGAGCGACCCATAGAGGAGGAGATATGGGCTAGAGAGTTGAGGGAGTGGTAGAGGATCAAGTATATCTAGAGGTAGGCCAGATTGATGATCAAAAGTGTAGATGTCATTTTCATTAATTCGGTCCTATTTGAGAAAGATGAGGATGTGGGGAAATAAATGGGAGATCAAGACAAGGGAAACCAACAACAGAGAGAGAGAGAGAGAGAGAGAGAGAGAGAGAGAGAGAGTTTGTTGCCCATGTTCCCTTTCTAGATGAGAAAGTGATCGAGCACATGGTTGTGGAGAAGAAGAAACATGATGTGCTTCTTAGTAAGTACATGGGTGAGGATCTTATGGAGGAGCGGGCTGAGGCCAAGGAGATGATTAATATTTAGCGATAAGGCATGATGACAAAGCTTATGGATCATTAGTTTTTTTTCCAAATGTGCTTCTTAAATTCTATTAAATATAAAATATGGAGCTTAGGTCATTCTTGAATCTGACACAATTTTATAATTAAGACATTCACCAATGTCATTTCTTGTTGAATAGGGAAAAGGGGCACTAGGAATCTCTAACCATAGAGTTTGGTAGTCCTAATTATTCCAAAGTGGGGGACACGATGACATACTTGGAAGGGAACAAAGTCGATGTGCCCGGTGGCACTGGAAAGGCCCCCAATTATAGATACTTTGGGTCTATGAAATTCCTCCCCATCCTCAAAGAGATATTTGATAATCCCCCTCAAAGAGAAAATAGAGGAAGTGTAGGTATGCGATCTACAAGAGATTTGACGCCAATTCATATTATGGATACTATAATGATGAGGATGATATCTTGGATAAAGTTGAGTGGCCTGCAGAAGAGGAGATGCAAGGAAGATCACTAAGGAAGTGTAGAGGATCGAGGCCATGTGCTAAATTATGAGAGTCACCAAAGAGTGACTTATGTTTTTTCTTCCTTAAAGCAAAGCCTCTGCAAAATTTAATTATGGAGGTTTGCATATGTAGTTTGTGAATTAAATTGTTTTTCTTCTGGATGTTACAGCTACTGATGTTGTTGTTTCACTTGGTGTCATCGAAATATTTGATTCACATAAAATCCTTTTTAGGCACACACACACACACACACACACACACACACACACACATATATAGGTAAACAAATTTAAAATATAAAACACAAACATATATAACTAATTTGTATTTGTTGAAAACTCAAATTAGTTTATGTTTGCAAAAAAAAGTGAAAAAGTAACTTGTGCTATTAACAAAAACATACACACATGTCCAATGCTCCCTATTAGACATAAGGCACTGAACATAGGTGTGTTAAATACAATGCTCTGATGTGTCATTGTTAGTCGAGAAAATAACATTTCATAGAAGTAAATTTTCTTTGTAAACATGTTTAATCAATATAGTATCTTGCTGCAAATTAAACAATTCACCTTGAAGAAGAACTAAACATTATATGGCATTAATAGTTATAAGTTTTCGCAATTACAATACAAAGCAAATGATTTCATAAAACTAAAGTTAAACATTATATGGAAACTCTAAATTATAATGAGTGATACATCTTAAATTTAATTTTAAAATAGAGAAATCATTAGCGTACTTATAATACATTTTATAAATCAAACAACAACAACATCAACATGATTTGGAAAAACACAATATACATGTGTGCTATACTGTTTATAGCACATGAGTGCGATTGAAAGTGCATCAATGCGATTGTTACATAAAAATGCATTGAGAAAAAAATTAATTGACTAAGTACGTATGCAAAATTCCACAATTAAAGTTTTGCGGAGGTTGTGCTTTGCAGAGGAAATCACTCTTCGATGCCTCTCATAATTTAGTGCATGGAATTGATCTTCTGTCACTTCCTCAATGGTATTTCTCACATCTCTTTCTCCATGAGCCACTCGACTTTCTCCATGATATCTTCCTCATCATTCCTATATCCATAATATGAAATGAAGTCAATTCACTTGTAAATTACATACCTACACCTTCTCTTCTTCACCTTAGGGGGCTTATCGAATAACTCTTTTAGGATGGGGAATAATTTTGTAGACCCAAAGTATCTGTAACCAGGGCCTTTTTCGATGGCACCAGACACATCAACTTCATTCCCTTCCAAGTTCATCATCTTGGCCCCTACTTTGGAATAATGAGGATTACCAAGCTTTATGATTAGAGCTTCTAGTGCCCTTTTTCCCTGTTCAAAAATAAAGGACCCAGGTGGATGTCCTAATTATAACATTGTGTCAATATCAAGAATGACCTAAGGTCCATATTATATATTTAATAGAAGTTAAGAAACACATTTGAAAAAACAATTGAAGATCCATAAGTTTTGTCAGCATGCCTTATTGTTAAATACTAAGAATTTCCTTGGCCTCGACCTGCTCCTCCGTGCGATTCTCATCATGTTTTGTTTTCTCCAAAATGATGTGCTTGATCACTTTCTCATCCAGAAGGGGCACATGGGAAAAAAAATCTCATTCTCTTTGCTACTGGTTTCCCTTGTTCTGTTCTCCCGTTTCGTCCACCACATCATCATCTTCCTTGAATAGGACCGAATTAATGGACCTCTCGACTCTTGATCATCAATATGTCCTTCCTCTAGATATATTCAATGTTGTGCCACTCCCTCAGTGCTTTGGCCCACATCACCTCCTCTGTCAGCCACTCGACTTTCTCTAAGATATCATTCTTGTCATCCTTGTCACCATAATATTTGGTGTCAATTCACTTGTAAATCGCATACCTAGATCCCATGTTCTTCACCTCGAGGGGCTTATCGAATAGATATTTTACGTCAATGAGGAATTTCCTAGGCACACTTATACAATTGATTGTTGGATGATGAGATGTTACAATCATCCAACAACCAATTGTACACATGCAACTGGGAAATTCCTCCCCAACATCAAAGAGCTATTCGATAAGATTCGTGAGGCAAAGAATAGAAGGTCTAGGTATGTGATCTACAAGTGAATTGATTTAAGTTATTATGGAGACAAAGATTATGAGAACATTATATTGGAGAAAGTAGAGCGGCCCATAGAGGAGGAGATATGGGCTAGAGAGTTGAGGGAGTGGTAGAGGATCAAGTATATCTAGAGGTAGGCCAGATTGATGATCAAGAGTGTAGATGTCATTATCATTAATTCGGTCCTATTTGAGAAAGATGAGGATGTGGCGAAATACAATGGTGTGGCGAAACACATTTTCGTTAATTCGGTCCTGAACATAGGTGTGTTAAATACAATGCACTGATGTGTCATTGTTAGTCGAGAAATGATATCTATAGCAGTGCATTGTGATATATAGTGCATCGATTAAGGGTTATCATACAAAACGACATGCAATTCCATTTCACATATGAACTGTGTAACTCAGGGCGATTGGTTCTACGGAATGCACCATTGTAGTAGAATTTGCTAATTTTAAACTAAGCGGTGTGCTTGGTTAGATGAAACACACCGACACTCTATGTTCCTTCATGCATTGTTCACTTTTAACCGATGCGTTGTCTTTTCCGACGCATTAATAACAAGCATGTTTAAAAGATGCCCCACAATGATAATTTTTAAAATATTTTTTCTTGGTGCAACTCACTTAACTACATTAGTGTATTTTGGTGAACATAATGCACCGATGCTCCATTTTAACTTTGTATGCATTGATACCAGTGTGTTTTTATTATGAGTCACCGATAATGGGGAAATCTATAAAACAAATCGATATGGTAAATTATTGTATTTTACTCAATGTGTTGTAATACACATCACTGGTGCGTTGTATTTATCTGACATGCCTTGGAGGAATTGTTTTTCTTCAAAAAACTAGACGGTGTGTTCGATTAATAGAATCCATTGATACGCTTAGATCAATTGGCACACTTCCTAACATTTTAATTGTGCTTACCATAAGACACACTGTGTTGATAATTTGTGGAAATTTGGCCAAATGACATGGCCTTTATAGTACCGATGCATTGTTTGGACCTAGGCACACTGACAAGTGAAATTGTTTTATATCAACTTAAGCGTTGTCATGTGTTAATATAAATGCACCGGTGCTACCATGCTAGTTGAGAAACACCATTTTTTTAACAATGTGTTCTATCATCAAGATAAACGGTCACGTGCCATCCACCAAAACGCCCCACAACACCAGTGAATTTGGTTAACATAAACGCATCACCGACCCAATGTTGATGGAATGTAAACCTGACAATGCACTTTTGCTAACTGACAACGCCTATGTGATATTGGTTCTAGAGCATTGAAACAATTTTGAGTGATGCGTTGTATAGTATAACACATCGGTGTGGTTTGTGGTAGTATGGGAACCACTCCTTTATATTGATTTTTGGCAAACTAAGTGGCGCGATATGTTATTATGAACGAACTAGTGCTATTGTGTTATTGAAGCACCACCGATTTGTTTAACGATGCGCTGTGAACCATAGAGCAATGGAGACAAAGTGTCAAGGGAAATGCCCCGCAATGCCAAATCAATTAATATTTATTTAGGTGTGGTTCTTCTAATGGAAACTGTGCATTTGTTTAAAATGGTTGCACCGCTCAATTATATTTCATGTGTCATATTTTTAGTGATGCGCTTGGTTAAATGGAATGCAATAGATGCGAGTCATTTAAGTGGAAGCATCGGTTAAGTATGGTAAAAATTATATGCATCGACGATGGTGCTTACTGTGAAGTTATCACAACACACACTACTTCAGAGCGAGCCGAATCGAAACGACACATCACGTGGATTCAATTTTTTTTTGAAAAAAAGTCCCAAATTTCAAGCTAAATTCAAATTTTAAATTGATGAAAATGAAAATGGGAAGGCAATAAAAAAATTGACTAGAGTCTTCTGTGTCGAGGAGACATGGTTCAACCGTTGAGAGGAAATGAAAATTGTTGTAATTTCCAAAAAGTGGAAATGTCTCGAATCGACCGGTGAAGCTATCCAACTAAATGAGGAGCACCAGAAATAGGGCGTTTGTGAAAATAAAGTAAGCATCAATGCTTGCTTGAGATATTTGAAGCATGGGATGAGGTGTCACAATGAAAATTGGTTTGGTAATTTCTTTTTATTTACCCATACCTTACGCACCGATACGTATGAGTCAATGGAACATGTATACTTTGATCGGTTCTTGTTATAAATTATGTTTGTGTGTTTGAACATCTATGCACCGATGCATTGTGTTTTGGTTGAGTATCGGGGTGGATGTACTGTATAGGTGCACCAGAAAAAATGTCCCCAAAATCTTCTGTCTGCTTGCATATGATAATAACCTCCGCTATGAACAATGATGGTGCATTTGAAAATTTAAGCATAGATGCGGTATGTTTATGTGTGCATCGGTGCATAAAGGCCTTAAAGGTGCACTGAAAAACAAAACCTCCACAAAAACCTTTGGTCCCCCGCCTCCGCTATAAACAACTAAGGGATAATTTTTTTGGGGAGGTTTTGTAAAAACCTCCACAAGAAGGTGTTTTTCTAGTAGTGTATTGGAGATTAGGTATTTATGTAATCAATGCACCTAAACCCTATTTATGTTGAGTACTAATATGTTTGGATGTCCATTGGTTGAGCCAATATTTGGTGTTTTTTATTCATTAAAATATAGCTTATGATTTAAAAACTTTGGTTCATTTAAATGAACAGAACAACAATATGAAACCACCACCACCATATATATATAATTTTCAAAAACCCTTTTTTCCCTAGGTGTACATGGAATAACAAACCATCAATTTCCATCAAAGACATCGGGATGGAAGAAAACATGTTTATAGTACTCCGGGAGCATAAACAGTCTGGCCCGAGATGCCAACATTTCTCAATAATTCACTATCTAGGTCATGTACTCTAATAGATCTCTTTCTTTTAAAAAATATAAAACCATTTACATGTAAAAATCACACATTGAAAGGACCTATGGTTCACCTCAATTATCCCTTAAATAGTGCCAACATAATCAAGTTTTACTTTATTAGGTTTGTATCCCTTGAACGTGCACACCTTGTTTGATCAAATGCAACAAACACTCCATAATCACATGTTTGTTTCACATGATCCACACTCTCCACTCTAAAATAATAACCATATGACCACATCATAATGATATGTTCGTACCTTCATGGATATACAAACTTGCATATAAAAATCAATAATTATTCTTGAATTTGTAACAATACATAAATATGTTTAATTAACATTTGTGTGGTTAATCTTATGATCAATCCATAATATACCATTCTTTTGCATCCAATTCCCACACTCCATGCAACTAGATCACTTTCCTTGTTGGTTAGTCCCAATTTATGAATTTACTTATTCACCTATGTATTTGTGCACTTTGTGTGGCATGGATAATGTAATTCTGTAGGGAGTAGAGTACACGAGTTTGAACTTCTAAATGATTGTATGTCTTCCTATGTGGTTGTTGAAATTTATTGAGAACAAATAATCTTCATATGGTTAGTTGTTAAGGTCCCTCTCTTTAAATAATTTCAATATGGGGATGGAGATGGAGCGATGCGTCCAAGCCTCATTCAGTGACTAGGGTTTACCCTAACCACCACTACTTGATATCATTTCTATTATAATTGCAACAAACCTGAGTTGATGTATGCTAAGTCTGTGGGTAGAATCTGTTTCCTGCTTCTGATGTCAACTTGATGCAAAGGAGTTGTGTTTCTAAGATGGATAAATTTGTGAGATAGAACCTTGGAACCTCATGGGTATGATCATTTGAGAAATATAATCGCCATCTTCTCTAGGAATCAATAACCCATCTATGGGAGACACAAATGAATTTAGTACCTTGGTTCAGTCTTTGATTGCATGGAAAAAAAATTCAACCTCAACCTTAGTGTTTTGTTAATAGATTGGAAGATATTCCTCACTTGGATCTTCCATATCCAGAGCCAAGAAAGAAAGCCCTCATCCTATTTGAGTGGGATTTGGTTGTAAAATTTATAGGTCTCTAGCCCAACCTAAAAGCTATGTAAGAATGGGTGGTAGAGAATTGGTTCTTCAAGCTAAAAGGACATGCAACCATGTTCACTTCTGGTCATGGTTATTATGTTTTTCTTTTTTCAAACAAAGAAGAGAGAGATGAGATTTTCAGGTCTGGACAATACTTCATGGGTTCCAAGGGAATGTATCTCTCCCCATGGACCCTTGACTTTGACCCTGAACAAGAGATTACAATAGCCCCTATGTGGGTAAGGTTGCCTCATCTTCCACTAATTTTTTAGAATTATGGTCCCTTAAAATATATTGTTAACAAACTTGGACACTATTTAGATAGAGTAGAACCCAAAGGGAATTTGTATTCTTGTGCAAGAATATGAATGGAGGTGGATTTGGAGAAGGGGCTTCCAGAAGCTTTGAAAATCAACCTAGATGGGTGGAATCATCATTAAGTGTTGGATTATGAGAAGATCCCTTTGAAGTGCATGGTTTGTCATGCTCATGGACATTTTTCCAGAACTCTCCAAAAATCCGAGAAGAGCACCCTTCTTCAAAACTGCTGTCAAGGAAGGAACCCAAGTTCGAGATGGTTCCAAGAAGGAAAATAGTTTTTTACCAAAAAGGGCCATCTCAACCAAAGCCATCACAAGAGGATATACCTTCATTAAGAAACAAAAAGTATGAAGTTTGTGGGAACCTTCAGGAAACATAGAATATGGAAAATATAGAAAAAGAGATTGAAGAGGAACATGAAGGATGAGGTCAACCTGACAACTATCCAGATCCATCCCCCAAGGATCTAGTGGCCAAGGCCTACGAAGAAGAGAATGAATTATAAGCATGAGAGGAAGATGAAAAATATGTAGAGGAATCGTAGTAAAAAGAATAGGAAGTGGAGGAATCCGAGAGGGAATCAGGTCATGAAAAGGATTACAAAATGGAACCAAAAGTGCAGGTTTGCTTGAAGTTTATTAAATCTATCTCTTTTGTTGAAACCCTAAAAATAATGCCCAAAACCCTTCCCCTCATATTATAAGGGGAAGGGAAAAAACCGGGAATGAAATTCTTATGAAATAGAAACAAATGCTTGAATGGGTCATCAAGAAACTATTGGCTTTCCCTTAATTAAAAGAGGGGTTAGAGAAATCAAGAGATAAAAATGTGATGTTTATATATTTACCTGTGTAATCAGTTTGTTAGAATTGATTCATGTACTCAATAAATTGGAACAAGCAACTCCTGTAGGGAAATTCATTTTAACTTCCCACGGTCCTATGAAGGGAGGAAAGTGTTATCTCCAAATAAAAATACCTTTTTATTCTTGTCTTAGGTGATATTTTAAGATTTTTGTCTCATGGGTCATTTAATAAAGTGTGCCCTTCATTGAGTCTAGTCATCAATTTTGAGTCATGTCACATGAGGTAAAAAATGACTAAGTGTTTGTCATGGTCATTGTCCTAGGTCATTTTGGTCAAAATTTAAGTCATTTCCCTCCTAAAAATGATTCATGGGTCATATAAGTCAGTTTTTGTCCATTTTAAGCCATCATATATATCTCAAATCACGATTTGACCTTCTTTATATCATTCTCCTTCATGATTACGAGTTTGTAGTGCATCTGTGTACTTTTGTACTGGAAGCGCTACCGACTCAACCTCTATTGTTAGCGCAAAGCATCATTTTCAGGGTAAAATCTATTTAAAGAAGTGGTTTTTGAGTTCTTAGACCACCATCAAAACACTGAGGGCCGTTTCTATAGTTTCAACTCACCAACAAAGGGAGGTTATCAAGGTTTTCTTTCTAAGCAAGGCTTTTTTGTTTTAAGTTTCTAATTCCCTCTATGCAAAAGTATTTACAATAGGCGCTTTGCAATAATGGCTCCAAGAAAGGATCCTATTCTTAGGAAGAGGTCAGGCTCTATGGTTATATTTGAGCCCATTGAGACCACTTTGATCGAGCAAGATGCCAACCATGTGGACTCATTCAAGTGCATGGGGTGTTGGAGATTTTGCAACAAACTTGAAGGGCATCACCTGGAGGCTTCTAGGGATTTTGTGCAGAATTACAAGAGTGGAAAGACAAAAGTTGGTTCCTTGAAAATCCATGTGACAACATATATGATTGTAGAAGTAACATATATCCTTAGGACAGGGGAACAATGGTTCAAAGCAAAGAGAATTGAAAAATAATACTAGTGCCAAGATATGCTTAAACCTGAACATAGAGGAGGTGATTTAGTGAAGGGTGTCCCTAGAAACTGGATAATAGAGGAGTATGAAAAGATGCTATTCATCATTCATAGGTTTTTCACATGTGAAGGAAGATACAACTGAGTTTTTCAGTACCATTTAAAGATTCTTCTCCATTTCACTAGTAAGAAAGAGATATAATTACCCTTTTTCCTCTTCATGAGCTTGCAAAGAATGATTTCATTTGCACAAAGAAAACCCGATAAGATTCAAAAGTATATCTTCCACCATGAATTAATAAAACTCATAGTCCTTGAACAGTTAAAAAAGAAGGGGAAGGATTGACCCACCTTCTTATTTGTATCAAATTATCACATTGATTTGCCTCCTTCTCCTCCTAAACTCAAAACCCCTAAGAAGAAGACTGCAACACCTTCTTTTGACTCCTCTGTCCCATCATCTGAGATTCCATAGTCCTCTGCCCCTTCTTCTCCCTCATTTGAAGTAGCACAATATCCTTCCCCCTCTGCTCCTACACTTGAAATAGCTGAGCCTTCTGCTTCTACTGTCCCTCCTGCATCCGAAAAACATCAATCTTCTCAAGACCTTATTCCTCAAAGACCCTCATTTTCCCAATTCTATAGAAGAACTAAGAGAAAATGAAAGGCCCAAGAAACCATTGTTGAATATCAATAAGAGTCTCTTGTGGATCCACCTCATATGGAAATTGAAGACAATCCTCCAATTATCCAAGATAAAATTGACACACCATCTCTCAGAAGGTCCTCAAGGAAGAAGCTTGTTTTAGTAGAGGAGTCTCTTCCAAGAAATGATATAGTAAAGCCTAGTGCTAATTTATCAAGATTCAAATCTTACCCTCTTGAAAAGGAAGCATTGGAAGCCATAGTTCAGTTGAGAGAATATCCACCAGATCCAACCCCAGAAACAGAGTAGGGACCTAGAGAGAATTGGGCTAAATTGTTCAAGGATGTAGACAACCAACTTAAATAAGTTCAAGAAAAGAATAAGAAGTTACATAAATAAAATGCCACACTTGGTAGACAACTGTCAAGCCAAATAAATGAACTTGTAGGGGATTGTAATCAGTTGAAGAAGAACATTAGAAGAAAGAGGGTTCAGAGGAAGCAATTGGTCAATATATACACACAAAACCTCAGTCTAAGAGTAGAGAATAGGAAGATAACATAACACTTATACTTGGCCAAAAATATGCTTAGTAAGAAGAATTTGGCTATCTTCTTGAAGGAGATTACTTCTTCTAGTTTTCCCAAGCATGATGATTGATTAAAAAATGTTTTAAGGTTCTGTGTGACTGCTGATAAATGATGAATTTATATTTTGATGCTTAGTGAAAGTATGAAAACCACCTTAAGGGGGACATGTATGGTATAAATATTAAGATGAATCCTGAGTAGATTCAATGGGATCAATGATTGGCAATGATATGTGTGTTGTTGAGACAAGTTCTCCTTTTTCAGAAAGCATTTTTCCACTAATTTTGAAGATTTCAGAAAAAACAGGCAATTGCAAGAGTTTGTAGCACAAACCACGTTTTCTCCATGTAGTGCGCTACCAACTCGATAAGCCTTCTGTGTGTAATAGTTTGGTCAAAGGATGACCTATTTTTCGGTGGTAAAAAGATGAATCATGACTCCAGGTGTTATCTATGATGTAGTGAATATTCTCTACAACGACGAGATAGCTCAGGAGGAACTAAGTTTTTGGATTTCAGATGGGATACATATCCCTTATAAATGGGATCTTATCCTATCATTATGTATCTATTTATTTTTGATTTGATAGGTGTCTTTCAGATCTAGTTTTTGAGGATCTTAGTCAAGATTGTAAAACTTATTTAATCCCATTGAGGCATCTTTGTTAGAGGTTTGAGATTGAAGACTCTATTGTACTCTTTACTGTAAGACATTTTGGAAACATATTGAAATAGAAGCTTCTTTCATTGTATATTGTTTAGACTTCCATCTTCTGTCTTTTCTATGCCTGTGAGTGCATGTTATATGCATTTATCTATGTTTATCTAATGATAGATAACTGTTATCTTGTCTCTTCATTGATAGACTAGACTCACAAGTATTATTTCCTTGTTATAGATGGCCATTCATATATGCTCTTTGTGTGTGTGTTTCTACTAGTATGATAAATCATTCTTCATATATTCACATCTTGATAAAATTTTTTGAACAAGTATAGTCGAAATCCTTTTATGTTTGAGTGTATCCATGTGTATTTTGAGTGAATGAGAGCATATCAAGTCATCCAAATTGATCCAAATTTTTACGTATTTTTGAGCATTTGATTAAGTTACCAGGCTCTCTTGATCTACATCCTAGAGAGACTCTTGGAGTGATAACATAAAGAAATATGAAAAAGGCTCATGTTTGTAGAAAACTCTATGAAACAACACCTTGTAACTTGTTTCTACCCTCAATTGCATCCTTTTTTATATAATATAAATTCTATTTCAGTTAAAAAAATGATTGCATGCATTCATGTCACTTTTTATGCATCTTATCATACATTTCCATCCATTCGTATTAGCCTCCATATTGAACAAAATGTGTAACATACCCACTTTAATCCCCAGTTTAATTATTGTTTATGAAAACATAATGTGTGGCTAATTCCAAAGCGATGTAATATGTGAATTGTATTTCAATGTTTTAATAATAAAATGTGATGCCAGCTGCTAAGGGGACATGGACAAGAGATGGGGACTGAATTATTCCACAAGAGGGGAGAGTGTCTAGGATAATGGCCAAGAGGAGTCCAAGGGGGAAATAGCCATGTATATTAACTTAACCCATTTTCCTAAATTTTCTATTTGTATATGAACCTTCCCATTTCTAATTGAGTGTTACCAAAGCCAATCATTGAATATGTGTAAGAGGGTGGGTGTGAGTGGTCACATCCCAAAGTTATTGGGCACATGGGCGTTGAGTACAATCTGCTTGGGGAAGAGTGTGAGTCAATAAAGACAATCCAAAGAGAGGAAATTCGTATGGGTTGGGGACAATAAATTTTAGATATAGAGTTTTGGTGCATGAGAGAAAGTAGAGATCAAGAAACAGAGCTTGAAGTTGATATAGCCATGGAGGGAGAATTCTAGAGAAATCTAGAGCGTAATTGGAGCAAATTGAAGATGGAAAACTGAAGAGCCAATTATCTAGGTCTGAAGAGTGAAATCCTGTGCGAGTTTCCCTAAAACAACAAGTGGTTGTTGTTGGTTGGCTGATAGTTTTCTGGTTGTTGTTGGTTTGCTGATAGTTTTCCTAGTAATAAGTTTCCTTGGTTTCCTAGTTGAGATATTCCTAACTACCTGTTCCAGAGAGACCTTTATAAATGAATAGCACATTCCTTGGGTTAATATTGATAAAAAAATGGCACATCCCTTGGATTATCCCTGATAAAAAATGGTACATTCCTTTGGTTGGACAGGTCAAGAGGAAGAGAGCTAGTGGAAAATCAGGATAGCTGTAGGAGAATAGCATATGGGTTAAGAGTTTTATGAACTGTGAGTGGAATGTGAGAGACCACCCTATTTTGTGTATTTCTAGCCTAAGCTTAGGGGTGACTAGCTGTTGATATTTGGAACAATCAATGTATGGTTGGGTGGAACGTCTGTCCCAAGCAGCTTGTTGCACAACTGTTGTGAAAAGAATTCAAAAGATAAGTGTTTTATCTTTATGTTGCTTTAAATTATGTGTTTAATTGTTGTGCATGAATTTTGTGTATTTGTAAGTGATTTATATGCTTCTCTAATGAGTTGTTTAGTTTCATTTTATGTTTATTATTAACATGTTGTAGATGATTCTAGTTTTTGGTTATAGATAGTAGCTAAATCTGTTTTAAATTGTAGTTGAAAGCTACAGGAAATGAGTTAACTGTAAATGAATTCAATTAGTTAGAAAAAAAAATCATTTCTATGTATATTCTACACCGTAATGTACCTCAGTTAGGATGGGGGATGTTACATTATGGTACTAGAGCTTCTAGTTCAAACACCAGGCTTGTATGGGCTCGAACCATAGTGAATTGGTGAAATTCACTGTTGTGTATTTTTTCTGTGACCGATTTAGGGGAAAACCAAATATTTTAGAGATACGTTCCCAATTCTATGAGTGAAATCTGAGTTTTAATGACTTCAGATGGTTTGAGAGGGTTAATGGAGTAGAGTGGTGAACTTGCGGATCGCAATTCGACTTGGAATGGTCAAAATTCAAGTTTTAATGGCCGCCTACAGAGTTACAAGTAGTTTGGTGGATCGATGGTTGAGATCTCTTTTGAGCTCGAGATCGATTACTGAGATTCACTATGATAAATTTAAAAATTCATAATGTTTTGTCCGTTTAAAAGGTTTAACAAATCGATAACCAAGATTCATTTCAGGGGAAGGGAAATGGATTGGATCAACGCTTTGTATTCATCAAGGTTTTGGTTTAAAATTTTCTAAGTGTGAGGTTCGAAAATAGAATCCATCGACGACCGATGGTTAGATCGACGAGTTTGGTGAAGTGTTGGAAATTTTCCAAGAGAAATCATCGATGATCGATTGATGAATCGGCCGAAATGACAAAGAGTTTGGGTTGGCCATAAGACAACTCTGACTGCTGATCGTCGACTATCGGGGGTCGTCTGAATCCGACAAAGTATTTTCAGTTGTCGACGGATATTATTGATGGACGATGGGCCGATGTTCTGTGGTCAGTTGATTTTGGTAGAATTTTTGAATCAAGAAAGAGAAGTCGTCGATGGCTGATGCACCGATGGTTCAATATTTACTGAAGTCGACAAGGTGTTTGGGTTGCCCAAGAGAATTGGACGATGGCTGATGGGGGAAAGAGGATGATGACATCATCATCCACATGTCATTCCACGTAAACATCCACGTGTCATGATACGTTACCAAAGTTGACACCTTAGGATGACCTGTCATTCCACATAAGCACCATGTGCCATTCCACGTCAACCAACATAAGTGGTCGATGGTCAAATCAGTCAATTTGGGAAAGCATTTGATAATCATCAGGGATCATCGATCATTGATGGGACATAATTGAAGCATAGAAATATTCAACAGATATTTTTTCATTTGCCAACAAATATCACTGATGACCGATTTAAGAGTTGTTTTAAAATCGAGTGTTAGGGAAATGGACTGATGACCGACGGTCGGATCGATAGCTTTGGAAAATGTTTTGTGCATCCAAAGGATGAAACCAATCACCGATGGCCGATAAGGTTAGATCAACGGTTTTTGTGTATTGTGATTTGAGATCAATGATTGATTTTTAAAGAACTGTTACAGTAGTAAAACACTGAATTTTGTGTGAAATGTTCAAAAATTTTCATATTTTTGAAGGTCATTAACTTGCAGGGCATTTTTAAGCCTTAAACGACATTTTTAGCAAGTCAAAACCCACTATAATAGAGTATACCAAGGTAGAATTTTTCTTTGCAACTCAATTAAAACAACTCTAAGAGAGCTATCCAACGAGCTAAATGGTTCATGAAACAGAGCTCGTATGAGAAAGTTACAACCAAAAAAATGAGGGTAAAATTTTGACATCAATATTACTTCTAGAGGGAATAAATCTATGCTCAGAAGTCTGTTTGGGGAACACAAGTAGTTAATGGAAAACGTGTGACCCGTAGAAGCTAGAGGTGGAGTCACATTTTGGTTATGGGTACCTGAAAATGTGCAGGAAGAAAAATAAGACACATGTAGCATACATGAGTAAATTGAGTAAAACAACCTAAAATTCTCCGGACCATAACTTTCAACTCGTATTTGAGCAAACAAATAGTCATTAGAAAGGTCTTGAGGAGAATAAGACATATTCCAACCCAAGATTTTGATTTGGGCAATTAAATTTCTCAAAAATTAATAAATATATTTCTGTAGCAGTAAAAAGAGTGGAATTGCAGCATGAAGTTGTTGTAACTTTTCACTCAGAATTCAGATTGAGGCATGAGTACAGTCATTGGGAAGATGTTTCAGGGAGGAATGCATCAAGAAAATCAAAATTTTAATTGGTTTAATGTTCCCTTCATAAATTGATGAAGAAATAACATATATTACATATGATGAAATGTTTTATGCTATGCACATTTCTAACAATAATTATTATATGCACATTTCTTGCAGAAGGCACATAAAGAAACTTTAGTTCTTATATGAGGACTATAGTCATGGAAGATTCTCAAGGATATTAAATCCATGAGGAAGATATCATAGGTATGTATGTCATCATGGGGAATGATGAGACATAATCAAATGGAAGAAGATATAGGAAAGAGCTTGTCACTATGAGAAGCCTGCATAGGGAAGTGAAGAGCTACAAAGTTGATAAGAAAAGGATTATGAAGGCTCAAGAAGATATACTTGAAAGCTTGAACATGTTGCATAAGAAAGTTAACAAATATTCTGGCACCAAGAAAGCAACTAGTGCTAGAAAAGTATCAACATCTAGATCCCATAGAAAAAGGGACGATCATGGAAATGATAAGCAGTAAAGAAGCATGAGTAGGTGCCATCATTCTCCAAGGAAGTCCACTAGAAGAAATCATGCAAGTTTAGGACCATGAAGCAACCCAAGTGTGTCTCCTATTCGTAGGAAAAGAATAAGGTTTGAGGCAAACATATTGTAAGGTTAACTCAAGAAAATAAATCCACCTACTTTCAATGGTGAACACATGAAAGGAGAAGAGGAAGAGGCCTGGCTGTTGAAAATGAAGAAATATTTCCAGCTACAGGATTTCCCATCCCGGGTAGAAGCTAGAATTTCCACCTACCACTTGTAAGGAAATGCAACCATGTGGTGGGATCAACTTAAGCAAGCCAAGAACCTCGATGAGAAAAGGATATAATGGAGGAAGTTCAAAGGATACTTCCAAGATAAATATTTTTCCGAGAATTACTATGAGAGAAAGATTAAAGAGTTCTTTGAACTCAAGTTGGGAACCATGACAATGGAGGAATATGAGAGGCAATTATTTGAATTGTTGAAGTATGTTGACTTCCTCAAGGATGAGAAAGTCAAAATACAAAGGTTTCTAAGTGGGTTACCCTCCTTACATAGTGACACAATTTAGTATGATAACCCTAAGACCTTAGAGGAAACCATAAGGAGAACATGGCACCTTTATGAGAAAAGAAAAGGAAGGCCAGTGTTCCAAAAGGCTTGGAATGACAAGATGAAAGGGAAAAAGGATCAAAGGAAGAAATGATTTAAGCCACCCTTTTTCAAAAATTACTCCCAATCAAATCAACAAGACCAGGCATCCCAAAATGAGAAAAATAATGTAGATTCATTTGATAAAAGGACAAGGAAGCAACCTATTCAATGTTGGGGATGTGAGGGGAATCACTTATATAGGTACTGCCCTCAAAAAGGAGAAAAAATGAGGATTTTCTACAACATTCAGGTGGATGAAACAATCAAAGACTTCATAGGAAGCATGCTAAGGATTTATACAGCCTTGGACAACAAGCATGTAGAGTATCAATCCCCCATGCTCGAAGTGGAAGGTAAGATTGATAACCATCCCATATCAATTTTGATTGATTCTGGAGCTAGCCATAGTTACATAAATGATAACATTGTTGAAATATTTCACTTGGAAATAAGTAGACATAAGAAATATTGGTTAGTTAAGTTAGCCACGGGGGCTAAGAGGAAAATCAATGAGTTGGTTAAATATTTACTGATAGACATGAATGGACTCTAGCTTAAAGGTATATGTAAACATAATACTATTGGGTTCATATGATTGTCTAATTGGAATGGATTGGTTGGAAAAATATCATGTTGTCCTAGATCGTTACAATAAGACAATCACATGTCTTGATGAAGAAGGGAAACAAGGACAGATTCAAGGCATTCCAAGAGCTGTATCTTTTAGAGAGATTTCAGCTATGCAGTTGAAGAAGAGCTTCATGAAGGTATGTCAGATGTTTGCAACCCATATGGAGGAGTTAACCAAAGACAAAGTGACGAGCATTGAAGACCATCTGGTCTTGAGGGATTTTGAATATTTTTTTAGAGAAATTATAGGATTTCCACCAAAGAGAGACATTGATTTCTCTATTGATTTGGTGCCAGGAGCTGCCCCAGTGTCTAAGACACTTTACAGAATGGGTACACCGGAATTAAAAGAGTTACAGATGTATCTTGAAGAAATTTTGAAGAATGGATATATACACCGAAGTGTGTCACCTTGGGGAGCCCCGATGCTTTTTGTAATGAAGAAGGATGGAACCCTAAGGCTGTGTATTTATCTTAGGAAGATTAATAAGGTTACCATAAAGAATAAGTATCCTCAGCCCAAAATTGATGATTTGTTTGATCAACTGAAAGGTGCAAGAATCTTTTCCAAGATCGACTTTAGATCAGGTTATAATCAAGTAAGGATAAAATAAGAAGACATCGGCAAGAAAACATTCAAAATAATATATGGGCATTATGAATTCACGGTAGTGCCATTTGGGCTATCAAATGCCCCAATAGTTTTTATGTGCCTGATGAATGGAGTGTTCAAGGATTATCTATACACATTTTTAATTTTGTTAGTAGATGATATCCTCGTCTATTCTAAATCAAAAGAGGAACATGAGAAACATTTAAGAATGGTATTGCAAGTTTTAAGAGAACATAGATTGTATGCTAAGATGAGTAAGTGCATATTTTATCAAAAGAAGATTCACTACTTTGGGAATATAATATCAGTAACAGGGATAAAAATGGATCCTAAGAAGATATAGGCCATTACAAGATGGCCAATGCCAAATAATGTGATAGAGGTCATATCATTCATGGGTCTTTATAGTTATTACCGAAGATTCATAAAACGGTTTTCAAAGATTGAAAGTCCAATCACTTCTTTACAAAAGAAGGGAGTGAAGTTCGAATGGACTTCCAAGTGTGAAGAGAGTTTTCAACAGTTGAAGGGACTGTTGAAAAGTGCACCAATATTGAATATTGTGGATCCAAATGAAGATTTTTTTATGTTCACCGATGCATGCAAGGAAGGACTTGATGGAGTTCTCAGTCAAAGGGACCATGTCATATGATATGAGTCCAAAAAATTAAAAGAGCATGAGGGAAATTACACTACACATGACTTGGAGTTAGCAACGATTGTACATTCATTGAAAATGTGGAGGCATTTCCTTATGGGTAAGAAATTCCAGATAAATACATACCACTGTGTTTTGAAGCATTTGTTTGGACAACCAACACTAAATGCTAGACAAACTAGATGGATGGAAATTCCGAGTGAATATGACTTTGAAATTAAGCATATAAAGGGAAAATAAAATCAAGTGGCTGATGCACTCAACATGAGAGCTCATGAAGTGCATATTGCATCCATCAACATGTACATGAAATATCTGAAAGACAAAATTATTGCAACAACAAATTCAGGTCAACACTATATGAAAATAAAAGAGACATTACATCAAGGTAATTTTCAGTAGAAAATTAATTATTATGAGCTCAAAGAAGAATTAATTCTCATGTACAAGGGTAAGGTGTATGTTTCAAACTCCAGTGAAATGAAAAATGCAGTGTTGATTCATAATGTGCCATATGCAGGGCACCCAAGATATTAGAAAACAATTGCAGTAGTAAGAAGACAATACTTTTGGCCAAGAATGCAGAAGGAAGTGGCTAATTACATAGCCATATGTCTAGAATGCCTAAAGGAAAAGACATAACATAGCCACCCAACATTTTTGGTACAACCATTTCCCATTCTAGAATGGACGTGGAAATTTTTCATAGTTGATTTTATTACTAAGCTGCCCAAAACAGTGAAGCAACATGATTCCATCATGGTGCTGGTGGATAAATTGACTAAGGAAAAACATTTCATTCTAGTAAATACTACACACAAAGCAACGAATATCACATAAATGTATAAGAAAGAAGTTGCTAGGCTACATGGAGTTCCCAAGATAATAGTTTCAGATAGAGATCCAAAGTTTACTTCCATTTTTTGGAAGGGTTTGTTCAAGGGATTTGGGACAAATTTAAATTTTAGTACAACATATCATCCATAGTCATATGAGAAAATAGAAAGGACTAACATAATAATTGAGGACATGCTTAGAATGTATGTGATGGATCAACATCAAATTGGGAAGATTATGTCGATTTAGTTGAATTTTCCTACAATAATGGGTATCGGGCCTCATTGAAAATGAGTCTGTTTGAAGCATTGTATGGTAGAAAATGTAACACAACAATGAGTTGGGATAATATAGAGACATATAAGTTGTTGGACCGTAACTGTTAAAGGAAATGCAAGAGCAGATGGAAAAGATAAAGCATAATTTAAAGGCTGCCCAAGATAGGCATAAAATTTATGCAGACATGAACATAGTTTTCAGATATTTTAAAGTGGGAGAACATGTGTTCTTAAAAGTAAAGGCAAAGATAAATTCAATAAGATTAGGAAGTTGCCCGAAGTTTGTTGCAAGATATTGTGGGCCTTTTGAAATATTAGAAGAGATAGGGCTAGTTGCATACATGTTAGCTTTGTCTGCATCCATGAGAGTGCATAGTGTATTTCATGTGTCATTGTTAAATAAATAAGTGCCTAATACTAACCACATAACTGATTGGAATGTGATCTAGGCAGAGCATGAAGGGGATTTCCGGGTGGAAGCAGTACGCAAACTGGACCAGAAAGTCAAAGTACCGAGGAACAAATCCATAGGGTTGGTAAAGTTTCAATGTACCTACTACGGTCCTGAAGATGCTACAAGGTAGAATGAATAAAAAAATGTGGGAAGAGTACCCAGTTTTGATAGTTTTGAAGAAAACATAATGCAAGACTCTATTTTGAGCAGCTAAAATTCTGGAACCACATCTCCTAGTCCTAGCCAAGTGCATTGGGGACCTTGATAAAAGAATGGCTCATTCCTTGGGTTAGACTGGATAAATGGATGATACATCCCTTGGGTTATTCTTGATAAATGGATGGTACATTCATTGGGTTATGCCTAATAAACGAATGGAGCATTCCTTGGGTTGGCGAGTTGAAAGGAACATGAGATTTTGATTGGAGCTCCCACTGGAGTTGTTAAATTGTAGAATTTTATTTTCTAAG
>JZKD02S2094736.1:211377-225284 GCA_000966675.3 Picea glauca
TGTTTATGGTACAGGTTGATTACAGGTTGTTTGGTACAGGTTGGTGCATGGTTGATGCACTTGTTTATGGTACATGTTGATTACAGGTTGAGGTACAAGTTGATGCATGGTTTAGATTTATTGGTACATGTTTACAATGGTATATCTCACAGTGATAGTGTGACAGTGGTTCCATCATTCTACTTATACTTCAAGGCGGTTGGATGGGGCAAGGACAGGTGGTTGTAGCCACCTTCCGGTGTAGTCGGAGAACATAGGGGGTTGTAGCCTCCTTCTGGCTGTAGCCAGAGAATTGGGGAGTTGGAGCTTCCCTCAAGTTGTATCCTGAGAAACTAGGGGGTTGGAGCCTCCTTCCAGTTGTAGCTGGAAAACAAAGGAACTTGGTGCTTCCAATAAATGTAATTCATCAAGACATTTAAGAAAAAGCATTATGTGGTTTTCTCCTGATTTGGGTTTCCACGTAAAAAACTGGTGTTCTGTGTATGTGTATGTTTGTTCATTTGTTCATTTCTTATTTACTCTGAAGTTATTGGATGATGATGCTTCATTGATATAACACTTGGATTATATGGTTTAAAAGGATTAAATTGCTCTATTACTGATTCACCCCCCCTCTCAGTAATCCAACAATTGGTATCAGAGCCAGTTCCTTAAGGAAATAGTTTAACCACTGGAAGGAGATCATGTATTATTATGAGAATGGAGTACCGATGTTTAATGGTCAGAATGGTTTTAAGTATGATATGTGGAGCATAAGGAAGAAAGTATTTTTACATGCATAGGGACATTATATTTGGCTATTAGTTGTTACAGGATATGATAGTTCAAAAAGGGAAAATATTGCAGCCAAGAAGGAATCGAGGAAGAATAAAAAAATAGCAATGGATTTCATCTGGGAATGATTACCTAATCCGGTAAGAGAAAAGGTTGGTAAATGTTCATCGACAAAAGAACATTGGGATAAGTTACATGACATGTATTCTTCACCCATCACAGATCCGGAAAATGTCAAAGAAGATGCAAATACAAACCAAGAAGAATTATGTTCACCATGTCAAGAAGATCCAGAAGATGAAGAGTACATAATCACCAGAGGTATGTTGTTTTGTGTTAATTGTGAAAAACATAGACATCTTGAAATAGAATTCCATGAAGGAAATGAGACAGGAAAAAGAATTGAAAAGGAAGAAAATTACGAAGAATAATTGATTAGTTCTTTATATGAACTAAGAGAAGAAAACAATTCACTCAAGAAAGAATTGACGAAACAAAAGGAAAGTGTTCACATTTTTGAAGAAGCCCAATAGGCCATTGCGAACTTAAGAACTTAGCTAAAAGAAGCCAGAAAGATAGAAGAAAATATTGAATATCAAAAGCAGTGTTTGGAAACCAACATAGCAGCACAAAATGAAGAAGCAAAAATGAGAGAGAAGATATTGACAGATCATCTTAAGGAAATAACTAACGATCTAAACCAGCTTGAGGCAGAGTTTGGTCAAGAAGAGAAAGGACTTGAAGAATAAATAATAACATTAAAAATTCATCTTGAAGAAGAGAAAAGAACAGAAGAAGTCACGAAGTCTCAGATAATGAAGAAAGAAGAAGAGGTTGAGAAGATTAAAGAAAAAGTTGTCACATTGAGAAGTAAAATTGCCAAGCTCAACATGAATGTTGAAGAGACAGAAACATCCATATCAGCTATAGAGAATGAAGAGAAGCACTCTAGGCTGCTAGAAAAGAAGAATGAAGAAAATAGAAAGAGTTATGCAAAAGTACTCAAAGGAAGGAATCATGGTCGACCATAATCTAAGAAAACTATTAAAGATATATCTTTAAGGGGACTATCCATGTTCAAGACACAAAGAAGCTTCAATCATGATCATGATCAGTCAAGACAAAAATTTAGAACGAATACGCCACAAAGAATGTCATTCACTCCCAGGTATGCAAATTTATTTTATGGTCATTGTTTTTATTGTACTAACTTTGGACATAAGGTTGCAGATTGCAGGGATTATAAAAGAAAATGTTCAAGCAAGAAGTGCCTATGTGGCTGCACGTAACATTGAGTGTTACAGATGTCATAACTATGAAAACATAGCCAGTGATTGTAGAATCATGATCGATACTTCCATGAAAGAGAATACTGATATCCGATATAAGAAAGGATATCAGAGAAAGTATATCAGATATACCGAAGAATTTTTATTTCTCAAACCAAGTATATCAGAGAAATACTAAAGAGGTTCATAATGGTAGATTGCAAACTAGTTATCACACCCATGCACACCAGTTGTAAGTTGAGAAAAGATGATGATTCGAAGTCTACAGATCAGAGGCAATATAGGTCAATGATTGGCAGCCTACTATATGTGACAACATCCAAACCATATGTAATACAAGCAGTTGGACAGGTGGTACGATTTCAAGCAGCACCAAAGGAATCACATGTATTAGTAGTAAAGAGGATTTTCAGATATCTCAAAGGAACAAAACATTTTGGATTATGTAATCCAAAAGGAAAAGATCTATCACTTATTTGCCTACACAGATGCAGATTGGGCAGGTTGGAGTGGGATGCACTACATTTATACTTTGAAAATAATCTTGACTGGATGAATGTATGGATTGAAATATGTAAACAACATAATGGAGGTACATTATCATGACAACAACTGTCTGAATTGGTTAGAGAAGCTAGTCATAACAGAGATGCCAATGTTATGCAAAGGGAAATTGATTTAGCATATGGTTTGAAAGATGGACAGGTAAGAAAATTCACCCATTTTATTTAGTTATTTTATATTATATTAATGTGACTACATGTGTACTGTATTTTTCAGATACTTTCGAAGTTATATAAATATATATGTTAATTTATTAATTGACAATGCATATTTTACATATCTGGCATATTGTAGTTGAAACACCACAAGGATATGTGGTGCAATGGTCGTAAATTTCGCATCAAACAATTGGATGAAACCAAGAATTTTTTTGATAGTGGGATAACTACAGTATTCCAAGTCACTAATGTTTCCTCTAGCAGTGACAGATATCCCCGAGAATCTGAAAACAGATACTATGGGTATTTAAACAATATACTTGAGTGTTACTTTAATTCCTTCAAATTATTTTTGTTCGATGTCAAATGGTTTAGGTTACAAATGCATGAACGCGATGAGGAAAGAACTGTTATTCAACATTCCAACGGATTTCCAATGATTAAAACAACCATGTTTGAAAGAGGACATGATTGCTATGTTTTTCCAAGCCAATGTGAATAGGCATTTTAATCAAATGTTCCAGGTGAGAGGGATTGGTCATTTGTTGTTAGATATGATCCAAGACGAAGGCAAATTAAGTATACTCATTTATAGGAAGAATATGATTTTGAAGATCAAGAATATGATTATGTTATCACACAAACTTGTCAGAGTCTTGTGGGTTTGTGGTTTCTACCTAAGTTAGTATTTTTACCTTGTTTTTCTCCTTTTCACCGACCAAATCTTAAGTTTTTCCCTTTTCATCTGGTAGTTTTCTCTGTGTTTTTCCTCGATCATTTGAGTGAACTTTTGTTTTGTGTAGTCCTACCTGAGAAGTCTTGACCCCAATATTTTGTTTTCTCTGAGGTTAATCACTCCCCTTTCTACCTCTATCACTAATACTTTTGCTTTCTCGAGCCCTTAGTCAGACGCTCAAGTTTTACTTACACATGCCGCATCCATAAGCACAAAGTACATCACTTAGAGTGGTCTGATATGGACTCAAATCAAGCGAGTGAGAAAGACCAATTTTCAGCAGTTGGGATCCAAGGTGGAGTTCAGACTGGCGGTTCACAGGTATTTGGAATCTTAAATTTGCCCGAAGTTCGAGATCTAAGGTTGGGAAAAGATTTATTTTGGGCCATAGATCTCATTATGAGAGATCAACGGTGAATAATAATTGTGGGAATCAAGATTTTAAAATGTTTTTAAAGTTGTTCGTCAAAGATCCGAACTCCCGAAACCTGAAATCAACAGGAGTCATTCGATCCAGCAGGATGCGTGGAATCAGATCCGATTTGTGGAGAAAGTCATTTCAAGAAAAATCAAGTGAGGGACGTGAAAATTTCCCAAGGCATGAAATTACAAAATGTCAAAGTGTCGATATTTATCTGGGCCGTCTGATTCAAAGGGGTGCATGGCACTTGATCCAAGAAGCCGCCATTTCACGACTCGAGGGTTTTTGCATAGAGCACGATGCAGGTCACAGCCCAAGAGTTAGGCCCATGGTCAAAACCCGAGGTTTCATGGAGTGATGGAGAGAAGCTGTGTCAAAGGCCGAAATCACCTGCGTTGGTCACATAAAAAAATCTGTGTGGCTTCAAGACACTAGGATTAGCTCAAAGAAATCATGAGGATCGCTTGGAACATTCAGGGGTGTCAGGCCTCATCCCAATCCCAATAAAAGTAGTTAATGAAAGTGGGGGAGGTTGTTGAAACCTCATTTCACTCCATAAATGGAATCTCTGGCCGAGGGGACTGAGCCGTCAACCCATGGTACTCCCGTGGGCAAATTTTCCTGCAAAACCCATATTGATCTAAGTTCGTGTCTGACAGAAGGATACATGTGTAGACTGACAGAAGAAGACACAGATGCAAAGCTTTGATTGTAATGGCCAGGTCACACTCCTGGTGGCGGCGAGTTGTTTTGAGTATAAATAATTAGTTTTGATATTTTGTTATGGTCAATGGTTGAGCTACGCTCCCACATTGTAAAGTTTTAATGAAGCTCTTGTTCTTCTAGTTATGTATCTGTATTTGAGACTTCTTGTTTAATGTAAGTCATTTTCCTTCCATCTCTTTGTAAAAGATGTGTTAGAACACTTGGGCATGGATGATCCAGTCGAGGGTAGTTATGTTTTTGTGATGTAGGTTTGATCACAGGGACATCGCGACCAGTTTTAATTAGTCTCTTGTGTTGTATTTTCCCTCCAACACCGAATGAATCAGGCATGGATGATCCAGTCGAGTTGTTGTTATTGAATTGTGTTGTATGTTTGATTTCAGTTCAGTGATAATTTCATTCATTTCCCTAAAAATCTAAACCAAGAGGATCTTGTCTTCTGTGTTTTTCCTCCCTAGGCTACTGGAAGATCGAATGTCCATAGAAGACCTCTTCGTTCTCCTCAATTTATTCCCCCTACTCACCCTTACTACAACATACTGACCAAATTTAGATCAAGAACTCATCTTCTTATGCATACTAGCCTATTTTTATGAGTTAAAGTGATATGATCCTGAGTCTGCGTCCATTAGACCCCCTTTAAATTTATTCATTGTGACATACAAACTGATGGGTACTGGGCTTACCTCTATTGCAATTAGGAGGTGACTTCTAGTGCTAACAGATTCGACAGATCAGATAGATCCAGAAGATCATGCAGGGTTGGTAGATGAATAATATGAAGAAGATCATGATCCAGGTGTAGGAGACAATATTGCAATTCTTGATGATGATGTCAATGAAAATATGCTCGAAAATGACATTGATGACGATGATGATATCATCAATCCTTTCAAAACTGTTTCTGAACCGGATGATGATACATATGTCAAGTTCGATGAAGAAGATCAGGATACAGAATAAGGATGATTACATAGATGTTAAGGTTGGATTAGGTACAATCCTATATAATATTTTAATTTGTATGAATTATTCTCTTAAAATAATTTACTTATAATGCCATGGGTTAATTACATGTTTTTAAGTTTTATGCGACGTTTTTATATCCTATGTTACATGTTGTTTAATTATTATTTGAAACCTGAAAATAATTTCCAATATACTAAAGTACATGGTAGACTAAAATTATCATTTAGAAACACATAATTTCATGTACCTTCATTAATTTTTGTTTTTGTAGTTTCTATGCAAAAATCTTAATAGGACGTTGCTTTCGATGATTTTTTATTTTATAGATTGGGTTTTTGGGATCAATTGAGAGTGATGTGAGGGGGAGGGGAGGGGCCATATGAACTTCCACCTTCACGTGGTTGGCCTTGTTCAGTAGAGGATAAATTATTCTTGAAACCAAGAGAAGCTCTTTCATTTTTATACCATCATGATCGTATAAGATTTCATCAATATTGTTGTCATAGTATTACATCAACACAGTTTCGATGAACATGTTTTTCATTTCTATAGAATTTTTGTTGAAACCCTAATTTTCTTTCAAATTACACAATTTGGTTGAAGCAATTTTTAAGTTTGCATCATTCTTTTTTCATTTTTCTTTCAGGTTCTACATTAATGTATATACAATGTATTTGTGTCATAGTTGTGATGAAAAATCCTTTTTTTTCTCTGATTGCTTAATCAAATCCATAAAAATACTCCCTTGCAGTACTAGATGTGGGGACGTGTGCAATGTCGAACGAATTTTACAAGGAATAAGGAATGGAAATTGTACGAGCACTAGACACTGACAACAATGACCTGTGAATGGGGCCAATGTTGAAATTTTTTAAAATTGTTTTTGTATGCACTGAATTTTGACATGGATAGACAATTCACATGCATTAACGATATGGGAGGGTTTCTGGACTCAAATTTTACTCGCACACCCACTTTCTTCCATCATCAATTCATCATGTAAACCATCAACCCTAATTTTCTTTCAAAGTACACAATTTGGTTGACTCAAGTTTTAAGTTTTTGTCAGTCTTTCTTCATTTTTCTTTCAGATTCTACATTAATGTATATACAATGTATCTGTGTCATATTTTTGATGAAAAATCCCTCTTTTTCATTGATTTCTTAATGAACACCAAAAAATACTAGAGGCGGGCAATAGTGACATGTGAATGGGGCCAACGTTGAAACATTTTCAAATTGTTTATGTATGCATTGAAATTTGACATGGATAGACTACTCACATGCCTTAATGATATGGGAGGGTTTCTGGACTCAAATTTCACTCACACACCCACTTTCTTACATCATCGTATCATGATGTAAACTATAAACCCTATTTTTCATATGTTCTACTAGATGTGTTAATGATTCCAAATTTCATGTTTGTATTTGACACAAGGTCCAGCTAGCTTGCAAAGTATCAAATTTTAATTTCAAGTTGATAAACCAAATATGAAATGAATCCAAGCATCATTTGATATCGTTGCAAGATAGACGAATGTAAATAATCTTGCGACGAATTAGCTATACTATCGACAAAAAAGTATGTCGATAGTATAGCTAATTTGTCGCAAGAATGTGTCTAATTTGAATGGTGTTACATGGTTTGCAAGGAGTGTATGGATTATATGGTGCATTGTAGTGTATTCTATAAGAACAATCTTTATTCCAAACCTCAAAATGGATAGTACCATATCTTGTTCATAAGACAAATATTCTTT
Source organism: Picea glauca (assembly GCA_000966675.3). Lineage (NCBI taxonomy): Eukaryota > Viridiplantae > Streptophyta > Pinopsida > Pinales > Pinaceae > Picea > Picea glauca. The sequence goes on from JZKD02S2094736.1 coordinate 218,778, forward strand.
GTATGTTTCCTTTGTGGTGGCTCAAGCCCTCAGTACACATGATGCATGACAATGAAATGTAACAATTTGACTATTGAATGATAGTGTTATGTCACTCACGGTTAAGGAAAGAAAATAAGGTTCTTAGGTCATATTTGAATCTTATTAGAATTGAGATTCATTACATAGTCCTTGAAAAAATACAAAATACTTATGTAGTGGATATTTGTTCTTTGTGTGGGACATTTTATGCCATTAGTATGTTTTGTAGAAAATAATGGATCTTGGAGAGTACACCATGGTCAAGGAATGAGGAACAAGGAACCAGGAACAAGAAACGAGGAACGAGGAACAAGGAACAAGGAACAAGGAACAAGGAACAAGGAACAAGGAACAAGGAACAAGGAACATAAATTGAGCTAGGACTAGACACCGACAACAATGACCTGTGAATGGGGTCAACGTTGAAATTTTTTCAAACAGTTTATGTATGCACTGAAATTTGTCATGCATAGACTATTTGCATGCCTTAACAATATGGGAGGGTTTCTGGACTCAAATTTAACTCATACACCCACTTTCTTCCATAATCAATTCATCATGTAAAGCATAAACCCTAATTTTCTTTCAAAGTACACAATTTGGTTGACACAAGTTTTAAGTTTGCATCAGTCTTTCTTCATTTTTCTTTCAAGTTCTACATTAATGTATATACAATGTATCCATGTCATAGTTTTGATTAAAACTCCCTCTTTTTTGTTGATTTCTTAGTCAACGCTATAAAAATACTCCCTTGCAGTACTAGATGCGGGGATGTGTGTAATGTTGAATGAATTTTACAAGGAACAAGGAACAAGGAACATAAATTGAACGACGACTAGACACTGACAACAGTGACCTGTGAATGGGGCCAACGTTGAAATTTTTTCAAGCTATTTTTGTATGCACTGAAATTTGACATGGATAGACTATTCGCATGCCTTAACGATATGGGATGGGTTTTGGACTCAAATTTGACTCACACACCCACTTTCTTCCATCATCAATTCATCATGTAAACCATAAACCTTAATTTTCTTTCCAATTACACAATTTGGTTGACGTAAGTTTTAAGTTTTCGTCAGTATTTATTCATTTTTCTTTCAGGTTATACATTAATGTATATACAATGTATATGTGTCATATTTGTGATGAAAAATCCCTCTTTTTCGTTGATTTCTTAATCAACACCATAAAAATACTATAGGCGAGCAACAGTGACATGTTAATGGGGCTAACATTGAAATTTTTTCAAATTGTTTCTGTATGCATTGAAAATTGACATGGATAGACTATTCACATGCATTAACGATATGGTATGGTTTATGGACTCAAATTTCACTCACACACCCATTTTCTTATATCATCATATCATCATGTAAACCATAAACCCTATTTTTCATATGTTCTAGTAGATATGATAATGATTCCAAATTTCATATTTGTATTTGACTCAAGGTCCAAATAGCTTGCAAAGTATCAAATTTTAATTTCAAGTTGATAAAACAAATATGAAATGAATCCAATCATCATTTGGTATCGTCGCAAGAGAGACAAATGTAAATAATCTTGCGATGAATTAGCTATACTATCGACGGAAAAGTTCGTCGATAGTATAACTAATTCGTCACAAGAATGTGTCTAATTTGAATGGTGTTACATGGTTTGCAAGGAGTGTATGGATTATATGGTGCAATGTAGTGTAGTCTATAATAACAATCTCTATGCCAAACCTCAAAATGGATAGTACCATATCTTGTTCATAAGACAAATATTATTTGTAGGTTTCCTTTGTGGTGGCTCAAGCCCTCAGTACACATGATTCATGACAATGAAATGTAACAATTCGACTATTGCATGATAGTGTTATGGAACCCATGGTTAAGAAAAGAACATAAGGTTCTTAGGTTCTATTCGAATCTTCTTAGAATTGAGATTCGTTACATAATCCTTGAAAAAAGACAAAAGACTTATGTAGTAGATATTTGGTCTTTGTGTGGGACATTTTATGCCATTAGTGTGTTTTGTACAAAAATAATGGATCTTGGGGACTTCACCATGGTCAAGGAATGAGGAACAAGGAACAAGGAATACAGAACAAGGAACAAGGAACAAGGAACAAAAATTGTACTAGTACTAGACATGGGAAACGATGACCTGTGAATGGGGCCAACGTTGAATTTTTTTCAAACTGTTTATGTATGCACTAAAATTTGTCATGGATAAACTATTCACATGACTTAACGATATGGGAGGGTTTCTGGGCTCAAATTTGGCTAACACACCCACTTTCTTCCATCATCAATTCATCATGTAAACCATAAACCTAATTTTCTTTCAAAGTACACAAATTGGTTGACGCAAGTTTTCATATTTCATCATTCTTTGTTCATTTTTCTTTTAGATTCTACATTAATGTATATACAATGTATCTGTGTCATAGTTGTGATGAAAAATCCCTCTTTTTCTCTTATTTCTTAATCAATGCCATAAAAATACTCCCTTGCAATACTAAATGTGGGGACATGTGTAATGTCGAACAAATTTTACAAGGAACAAGGAACGGAAATTGTACTAGGACTAGACACCGACAATAGTGACCTATGAATGGGGCCAACGTTGAAATTTTTTCAAACTATTTCTGTATGCACTGAAATTTGACATGGATAGACTATTCACACACCTTAACGATATGGGAGGGTTTCTGGACTCAAATTTGACTCACACACCCACTTTCTTCCATCATCAATTCATCATGTAAACCATAAACGCTAATTTTCTTTCAAAGTACACAATTTAGTTGATGCAAGTTTTACGTTTTCCTTAATATTTCTTCATTTTTCTTTCAGGTTCTACATTAATGTATATACAATGTATACTTGTCATAGTTGTGATGAAAAATCCCTCTTTTTCATTGATTTCTTAATCAACACCATAAAAATACTAGAGGCGGACAACAATGACATGTGAATGGGGCCAACGTTGAAATGTTTTCAAACTGTTTCTGTATGCATTGAAATTTGACATGGATAGACTATTTGCATGCCTTAACGATATGGGAGTTTTTTGGACTCAAATTTCACTCACACACCCACTTTCTTCCATCATCATATCATCATGTAAACCATAAACCCTATTTTTCATATGTTCTAGTACATATGTTAATGATTCCAAATTTCATATTTGTATTTGACTCAAGGTACAACTAGCTTGCAAAGTATCGAATTTTAATTTCAAGTTGATCTAGTAGTTCACGTGAAGCAACGTTTGGGAGACCCAATATTCGTTGCAATATCCATGACATAACGTCACAAGAGCGTCAAAATATCCATCGCAAAATGACCCAAATTTTCTAGTGAATCGCTTATATATAATATAACGTTCAGTCTCTTTAAAAAAAAAATAATAAAATATATATCATTCTATTATACAGGTGAAGTATCAACATACGAATTCTTGCATGTTTCAATTCCATATTTCACATGATGTTCAATGTTCATGTTGAAATAATGTACATAACAAAGTCAAATACATTATCTTTTCTCTTCTTTTTTTAAAGGAATATTGATTATTGAACATTTATCTACATATCGTTCTTATTGAAAAATAATATTGATCTCTAAATTTCAAAGAAGTGCTTCAAAGTAGTTGCAAGCTTCTACAATCAATTTTAAGATTTCTTTAAAACAAGTTAAATTATCAATAAAACAACTTTCCTTGTTTCCAATATTGTCTTCATTGTTGTTTGTAGTGACCAATGCAAACTTACTTCCATAAATCATACAATCTAGAATGTTCTTAAAAAATGTTGAACCTTATCATGAAGTTTGTTGTGGAAAGTCAATATTGATTTACCTAAAGTAGTGTCCTCACTTCAACCATAATGTTGAAAGTTATGATCACTTAATATTTCAATACAACGTTCATTTTAGTGGTCACTTATTATATAAATTATAAAAATTGTAGCATCAATCATAAAAAAACAAAAAGTGAAATGTTGCATTCATCATCTATCTTCGAATTAATAATGAATATGCTAAAAATTTGATTAATTGTGTGACAAATTGATATGAATTTTGTTTATTGGAGCTACCACAAGGGATTCTAATCTATGAGAGTAAATAGCTTGAGGACCAATATCCTTTATCCCTCTACCACATAGGAAAAGATTCAATCCTCATTTGTATGTTGCAATTGCATGGAGGGGTGGTCAATTTTGGCATGTTATAGATTTATTTGGTCACTGCTAACCATGGATGCCTTTTTGGCCAAGATAGTATCCATTTCCTATCTTTGTTCCACATGAAACATATGCTAAGTTGATTTTTTCCTCATACGTGTGCTCTTCCTTTGGGCAGTGTGTAGGTACCTACATGTTTCCTTTAAGAAAGTAAAACATGAGCCCTAGAAGCTTCATTTAGGGAAAAAATCCTTTTATTTCCTCTTTTAACCATGGTTAAGGCCCCAATACCCATCATGAGTACTGCAAAAATTTTCACGTTGGATCGCATATCCCACTATGGGGGGCATATATTCCCTCTAGAGTGTTTGTGTGGTGGTTATAGGTCTCATATATGGCCCATTTTCCCAACTAGCTCCATTTAGAGCATAAATCACTTAATTTTCTCCTTCATTCATTCTCAAGGTCTCAAATCCCATCCCCAGTGCTCAAAACCTCCCCGTGGCACCAATATCCCACTCAAAGGTCAAATATTCCATCAAGAGGACATGTGTGGTGGTTCAAATCTTTAATCATGGCCCATGAACCCTATAAGAATAATTTAGGGCCTTAGGCCCTTTGTTTCTCCCCTACCATGGTCAAATCCCATCCCTAGTGCTAAAAAAGTCATAATGACAACCATATCCCACTTAGAGGACAAAGATTCATTCTAGAGGCCTCATAGATGGTTTGAGGCCTCATTTATATCCTCATAATAACCCATGTTCTTACAAGCATCATTTACCTCCCAAGGCCCTAATTTTCATCCCTTAATAATGGTTAAGGCCTTGAGATCTATTCATACTACACAAAACATCATATTGATTCCCATATTCCACTTGAAGGCCGAAGATATACTTTAGAGGCATTGTCTCATGGTTTCATGCCTTGTTCATGGCCCATGAGCCAAATAAGTTTCCTTTATGGTCTAAATCTTTAAATTTCCTCCCTTGAACATTCATTGGCTTAAGACCCACCCTTGTTGTGCAATTAATGGCTATAATATCTTACTCAAAGGGAAAATATTCCTCATAGAGGCCCTTTGTGATGGTTTAAGGACTTTCTGATGACCCTCAAACCCTATAATATTCATTTAGGACCAAGGCACTTATTTTTCTCCCATGAACATGGTCAAATCCATGAGACCCATCCTTAGTGCACAAAATATCATAATGGTGTACTCCATATGCCACTTTGACGCCAATATCACCTCTAAATGGCTTATGTGGTGGTTTGAGGCCTTGTTTATGGTCCCTGAGATGTGGAAGTTTCATTTATATGATAAGGTATTTTTTTTCATTTATTCACCATGGTCAAGGCCCCTAGACCCATCTCGTGGATGTAAAAGATATTTAATGATGAAAATATCCTAATGAAAGTCCAAAGATCTCCATTAGAGAAATCATGTGGTGATTTGAGGCCTATCCATGGCCCCTGATCCCTACAAGATTCATTCAGGGCTTAAGAACCTTGTTTTCCCCCTCAAATGATGATCAAGGCCATGAGACCCATCTCTAGTTTGGAAAGCATACTAAGGGTGTGCATATCACTATTATAGGCCAAAGATTCCCTTTAGATGGACTGTGTGGTGGTTCAAGGTATCATTCATGGAGAAAATCCCTAAAAGCTTCACTTAAGTTCCTAAGGATTTTTATTTCCTCTCCCAACCATGGTTAAGGCCCTCAAACCCATCCCTAGAGCACAAAACCTCACAAATGACACCCATAACCTACTCAAAGGCCAAAGGCCCCCTTCATAGGGCATACGTGTGGTGGTTTAATACCTCATTAATGGGAATGAGATAAATAGATAATTCATTTATGTCTCAAGGTCCTTGTTTTCCTCCTAAGAGATTTCTCAAGGCCAAGACCCATCCTTGTTGCACAAAACCTCTTAATAGAATACATATCTCACTAAAAGGTCATAGTCACCTTGTATCCTAAGGGTCCCTCTTGCCTAGCATAGATTTTATTTTCATGAGCTTCACATTGAGATAAATCATCATATTCCTCATGAGCATTGTATTTTCCAGATCCAATCCTTAGAGATTGAGACTAAGGACCATTTTGTATTCCATTGCTCTCCCTACTATGCGATTAGAGGATGACTCTTTTGTCTTCTTGTGAGAGACATTTGAATTTAATTCATGACTTATCCAATACCTTTGAGAGACGTTTGACTTTGATTCATGTTATCCTTGAAGGATAGAAATGGTGGGAAGGTAGGGGTGGGTGTTAATCTATGGGTGGGTTGTAATAGTAATTAAAAAA
>JZKD02S2094736.1:225523-252186 GCA_000966675.3 Picea glauca
TAGAGTTTGGCAGCCTATTTGAAATCGTGCCTAGGAGAGGATGATAAGATAAATCTCGCACGGCCGAGGAGGAGAAGACACAGCCTGGCCGTCGAGGTAGAAGAGAAAGTCGACAAGCTGGGATAGTTTAGTCTGGCCGAGTTAGAAGAGAAATCCTGCGACGATATGGGAAAGTTTACCATCCCGCGAAGAGATAGCTCGAGGTACAGGAGATAGGGCACACTGACAGACAGCTGGAAGCGAGGAGATAGATCGAGGTGAAAGAGCTAGGGCATGTTGACAGACACCTCGAGGTGAGGATATAGCTCGAGGTGCAGGAGCTAGGGCATGCTCACAAAATGGAGCAAAAAAAAATAGGGCTAAGAGGTTTTCAACCTAGCCTGAGTGATTTTCGATTATTAAAGTATTCATTTTTTTGATTAGTTAGAGAGTCATTGTTTGCTTGTTTCCAAATCTGTTTTTTTTCTTCTGTACAGTGCGAATCATGGGGATGTATTTAGTGTGATTTTGGTTTTTTCATCAATAGAAACAGTGCTTGTAGTCTTACTTGATTGGTATACTAAATGAAAATGTAGTTTTAGACGCTGAGGTCATCTCCCACTACCCTTCTTTCATATTCCACATGATTGCTTCAATAACAGAGTGCTTTCTACTCCATTTTCTATTATCCTTTATTCTCTTGAAGTGGACATTACTTTACTCTCCTCTACCTTAACAAATGTGATATTGTTGGTCTTATATTCTCTTAGAGCCAAACGTTTTAGAGATGGGTTGCATTCTTTTACCACAATATGCTCATAATCTTCCACAAATTTGGAACATTCACCCATTTCCTCTTTAAGCCAAACTCTATGCCTTCATGATTTAACCTAGGTTCCACTTCAGTGGGGTATTTAATCCTTTATCCATTGTAGATAATTTGTTTCATCAACTTAGCACCTATACCTCTGATATGAAATTCAAAGCTACCAAAATATTGGTTTGCTTAATCAAAATGAGAAAGGATTTTGGAGGATGTGTTTACCACATTTATATTAGTCATGGTGAAAGAAAATATTGTATAAGCCAAAGGTTTCCTCCCTTACTTTATCACTTGGAATTATACTTGAAGCTCTAACAATAGTTCTTCCTTGGTTGTCAATTCTTTTTGTAGCTATGCCATCATATAAGTACACTTATCCTCTTTGTGACCATCCAATTGATTCACATCCTCTACTAGTTTCATAAGTCAAACATTGTACAAATACCAACTTGTGTAGCATTGGATATGTACCCTCGATGTCTCCCTAGCTATCCCCTTGTAGAATTTGAAATAAAATATTATAAGGTGTGGAGTTCACACTGCAAGTCTCCAATCTTCTTCTCATATTATTACAACTTCTCCCTTGGTTTTTATTCTCCTCTTGACTATCTTCATCAATGACATTCAAGTCTTCCAACATTTCTCTTTTTAAATCCTTTCCCATGGTTGATTTCTCTTCAATGTGCACCTCCCAAGGATGACATGTCCATATATAATAGTATTATCTGAAAGTATATCATAACTCATACCGCTATCCATCAAACAAACTTGGGTCCATTACCCAAACATGGGGTCTCCAACTTCTCATGGCCATAACTCTCTAACTGTGAGAAGTTATGTGACATTCCACATACCACCGGAAATGGAATGACAAGCACTATCCATCTAGGATAGTTTATCTGACAAATTCATTGTCCTTATTCTCATTATTCCACAATTAAGCATGGGTTCTCTTACTTCACAAAGCATCTTCCCATGAGGGCTTTCACCATAAGGGGACCACTTTGGAGTTCATCCATATTTACTTCTTATCAACCATGAAAAGACAATAATGAGTCATCTTTACATCAAACAATCTTGGGTCCATTACCCAAAACTTTGTGCTGCAGGGATTTCTTCAAGGGTTGAAATCAATGAAAACCAACCTTAATCAACAATCTCCCCCTTTGGCATTGATGGAAACACTCTTATGCAATACTGAAATCATATCACTCATGCTCCCCTTGGAACCATGCCTCTGTCCTCTATATCTGATAAATTTTCCTTTGTCCTCTGCATCTGATAAATCTGCTCCCCTTGGAACCATGCCTTTGTCCTCTGCATCTGATAAATCTCTCCCCCTTTGTCATCAATGGCAAATGTATCTTTCCATCTGGGGATGCTCCCCCTGACTGAACTATCCTCTTATGGTGCTTCCTCATGTACATCTAAGACATATAAGATAAGAATTCAAAAAAGAATTCAAAAAATATTCATTTTGGAGTAAAAATAACCCAAGTCTTTGGCAAATATATTCAAAGGCTTCCCGTGGAAGTGGTTTTGTAAAGATGTCTGCCACTTGTTCTTTTGTGCCCACATAATCAACTCTGATGTTCTTTTCTGGAACCTGTTCTCGTAGAAAGTGATACTTGATTGGAATATGATTGCTTCATATTGGAGTGCATCACCGGGTTTTTTGAGATACTTATGACACTTGTATTATCAAAATATATTGGAATGGGCTCATCATACTCAACCTGTATATCTGTCAAAGTTTGTTTCATCCAAAGAACCTGTGTACAACATGTTGCTGCTGCAATATACTCTGCCTCGACTATATATAGAGATACTAATGATTGTTTCTTGCTTAGCCATGATACCAAACACTCACCTAAGTAGAATGCTACTCCATTGGTGCTTCATCGGTCATCAATTTTGAGCAACTGAATCAAAAAATCATAATTCACCAATATTCAATATTAGTTATAACGTCCAATATGCAGGTTATAAATATTAATAATTTATGAAATAAATTATATTAATATATTAAGGAGTATGATCATATACACAAAAAATTAAACTTTATATGTATTATTAATATAAAATCCACAATTATTAATATATTACCTCTCATTTTTTTCATTCTACCTTTCCCCAACAAATGCCCATGATCTTCAAAATTTTTGATGGATTTCACATCCCAAATGTGATCCACTGCATGCATAGTTAGCTCTGCTAATTTAGGAAGATACTGACTATTATACACCATGGATTGATATACCATATATCCCTCCATCATAGAACTCTCAGGATGTTCTCTTTGTCTAACCAACACCTTCAATGATTCCAAGTGCCTCTCCACCATGCACATTGACCTTGTGTGAACAGGTCCACAAATTTCAATCTCCTCAACTTGGTGTATGAGGTAGTGTTCTTGTGCATTGAAAAATGTTGGAGGTATATAATTTTTCATTTCACACATTAAACGAGGAATTTCTCTCTTCCAATAATTTATATCATCTTCATGGATTTCTTTCAATGAAAACCATCTACATGAGATCATGACACAGAAAAATAACATGTTTCAACTTAACATAATATAATATATTACATTACAAGTAAAACACGTGTCATTAAGTACAACAATAATTTGAAATAACATTTTGCATGTAAATCACAACTACTTACCTCATGTATTTTCCAAGATCATATATAACTTGTTTGACATTGTTGTCAAAGTCATTTGGGAGAGATAGTGGTAGAACATACTGTAAGAAAAAAATGAATCGTTATTTGTTTCGACTAAAGTAGACAAAACAAAAAAATATGTATAAGGCCAATATACATAAATATGTATATCGAAATTATTACCTTAATGAAGGTATGCCAATCATGTGTTTTCACCCCACCAAATTCACCTTTCTTCGTTAAGATATTATTTATGTTTGAAGAAAAACCCAAGGGAAATTTAATTCTTTGAATGGCCTCTTTAACATAATTGCTTTGTTGCTCTGTTAATAACCATGGAAGGTTATTTCGGTCTAGTACTCCATCTGATCTATTTGAATATTGGATCACACTTTGCATTGCATGATTGGATTCCTGAATGTCAATACAAATTTTGAAATTTTTTTCTTTGTCCCTCCTACCATCTATGATTCACCATAACGTTTCTATCACATTCTTTACGATATGAATTGTATCAAACAAATGAGCTATTTTTAGCTCCTCATAGTAGGAAAACCTCATGAATTGAGCGGGATAACATTTCATTCCTCATGGAATCCCATTATTAATACCTTCATGATGATGGTGGCCTTCATGAAGCATAAAAGAAATCACACAAATAATTATCAAATATGGTAAAATAAATTCATTGATTAAAATAAACATTCAAAACATTACATGATCTAAGATACATAAATAAATTGAGTACCTTGATGATTTCTATTATATTCCAACCTCCATAGGTGAGGTGTCATTCTTCGTGGTTTTAAACCAGTCTCTTCTTTCCCATTGAAAATATGTTTTTCAGTAGTATGATACCTATGGTTCTTAGGAAGGAGGTGCCTATAATCATCAAACACCACCTTTCCCAAACTTTTTGAATGACGATACTTCATCTTAGGGCCACAAACTGGACATGCAAATTTACCCTTTATTTGAAGACCTGCAACAAATGGATTAATGTCCATTATACAATGAAATTATTTAAAAATTAAACATGCACCATGATAAAATTAAAAAATTATATAGTATTAAAGAGCAATATTAAAATGCTACATACCACAAAAATGTGTTAGTCCAGGGGTATCATGAATTGTCCATAAAAGTATTCCACGGAATTTAAATTCCTTCTCCCTGATTGGTTTGCATATGTCATACATTGTGATGCCAACCCATAATTTTAGTAGCTCGTCGATAAGAGACTCAATATATACATTCATATCTTTAACCTGGTACTTACCTAATTGTTTGAAATTACACATAATTACTATAGGAATGATATCATGTAATATATATAAGTAAATAAATAAACAAAAGATATTATGCAAAAATTGAAACAAATGAAAATCTCACATTCAAAAAATTAATATAAACAAATACCTGGAACAATCATTGTCAACATTATGTGCTCCCTCTTTATTGACATCCAAGGGGAAATTATATTGTTGATAAAAAAAATAGGCCACACTGAGTAAATAGACATAAGCTCTCCGAATGGATTAACACCGTCAACTGCCAATGAAAGCCTAACATTACGAGGTTCATATTTGAAATCTGCCCATTTTTCCTCAATTTCCCTAAATGAAAAACCATTGGAAGACATTGGAAGAACACCATATCCACTTCTGTTACGTGCATGGTAATCCATAAATTGTGCTATGCTTTCACACATGAACAATCGCTGCAAACGTGGAATTATGGCAATATGACGAAGAACCTTTCGAGGCACCCTTTTTGTTACTTGATAGGTTCGATATCTACTGATAAGACATTGCAAACATTCTGTTTTCGAAGCATGTTGTACATAATATATAATATGATCATTAGGACATGCATCTATAGTTTGATAATCCATTCCAATGTCTTTCATAATGGCATGCAAACCTCAATATGTGCGAGGTAAAATATTTGACGATGGTAACAAAAATTCACCTAACAATCTACAACATAACAAATAACTAGTTAATGTAAAGAATATTAATCATTAAAATTGCATTCTCATTTTACACATTAATTAACACTAAAAAAAAATAGAAAAAAATCAACATTTATGTATAATATGAGATGAAGAATATTACATGCCTTAGGATCTGTGTCATACAAGTGTTCGACAAATTATTCATAACCTTTAAGTTCACTAGAAACAATGTAGCAGAGAGAATATTTTCTCTTGATCCTTCATAAAGTCGTTTATTTTCCTTTTCTAATAAAAGTTCATCATAAATACCAGTACTGTCCCCATCCTCATCCAGCTGTGAAAAAAAATCTTGGATCATTTGATTTGTACCATCATCTTCTTCCATGGGATCATTAAGTTGATTTGTCCCATCATCTTCTTCCATGAGATCCTCATTTTCTTGGTCATGATGTTCCTCAGCTTGTACAACATCATTTCTACTACTACTTGGTGCAATATTATACAAAATTAGTGTATACTATAACAAACATGCAAAATTTAGTATGAAACAAACAAACAATCATGCAAAATTAGTGTATACTATAACAAACATTCAAACAATATATATACATACATATAATTTTATATAAAATTGACAATATAAAAACAAATAATGAATATATAGCTAGTTACCATGGGACGATATTCATTCGATCCCCCATCAATGTTCCCATATTTCCTACATTGTTTTGTATCTGTTGCTATTAAAATTCTTATGGGACATATGAGGCAACATTTTTTGCAAGAGAAATAACATCTACCATCACCCTTTTCACCTGCTTTACTTTTTTCCCCACCGCTAATTATATTCTGCGATATTCTCCCACATAACTTCCGCACAAAAATACCCTTTTAGAACAGCCATTTTTATAATAAGATTGTCGCAACATCTTTAAATCATCAAATATTTATAGGTCAATTTAGGTCACTGTCGTCGCAATTGCGATGAACAATGACCTAAATATAACTAGTTATTTGTTATATTTAGGTCACTTTGTCAAAGAGTATAATGGTTATAAATGTCATATCGTTGCTCTTGCGACGAACGTTGATTATATCGATCTAGACTTTGTCAAAATGTATAATGGTCAATATGGATAGTATCAAATAGTGTAACGATCAATAGTTAGCGTCTCTCTTGCGACGAATACACACGTTTGTCAAAATAGAGACAATAGTCCACTATCTTTATGATCGTCGCAAAACAGACAAAATTTTGATTTCGTCGAGAGAGCAATGAATACATGCTGGATTTAGAATAAAATTGAAAAATTCAACTTTTTCTCTTCAATTTTGTGATGAAAGAGTACTTTCATCGCAAGTAGTCGTTGCAAATTTTTCAAAATGTAGTAGTGAGAAAATCCTAGTTACCATTTAGTAATTTCATAAAAGTTTCCACAATACTACTTGATATTTTGACATATATACTCAATGAAGATAAATTTATGATCATTTAAAAAAATATCAAAAAATGACCTTACAAACACAGATAACTATCTAATAGCATGACACAAATCTTGTATAAAACTAATGCATCCACAAATAACTATTGGATAAATATGTTCAACATATGCGTCATCAATTCAGTTAGAAATGATCGTAATATTACAATGGTTAAATTAAGGATTATAGATTAATTTATATTAGAAACACATTAGTAATATGTACCTTAAATTTTTTATGGTGATAATGTGTCTTAAAATCTGTCAACTAACCGTCAAATATGAATGCTTTTCTCAATAAAGAAATTTATCTTGTTTGTTTTCTAAGTATGTGAATCACCTTCTTCACGATATCTAAGTCATCCTTAGACAATATCCATGGTGTAATAGGTTAATTTTCTTGGCCATATACATTCATTGTTTCTTTTTCTCGTAGATCTTTCTTTTTCTTTGACATGGATAAATCTCTTCTAGGTGCATTTGTAACTTTATGTAAATCTCTTCTAAATGCATTTGTATCTTTCCTAGTGAAATAAATATGTTTTCAAAGAGACTCTCACACTTTCTTGAACACATGCATTATAGCCAATAAATGTGCCACTTTATTTTCTTTCCAATACAAGAAACCATAGAATTTGGAATCTTTTTTCGTGCCTTTTGGCATGTGATCAGGAGGAATATTAAAGTCATATAGATCATCATCAATATCATATAGGTCTCCATTGAACATATGCTCCTGGGCCAATTCAATGCAAGATTCATTCTTCCTTAACCAATATGATAGCGTCGGGCTACTAGGAGGGGTCTTTCGTGGACCTATTCATTAAAATTTCTCTTCATTGATGGGAATGATGGTATGGCTACAAAAGGACCTAAGTTCTTCATATAAATACTTAAGAAAATATTTACAATACTTCGAACACATTTACTTGCCACAAAATGGACAAATGAATAATTCTTTTGTTGTTAGTCCCAAACTATGAAAGCAAGAAAAATAGACATGATGCATCAATTGTTGATGAACTCCATTGACTTATACTTAGAAAAAAAAATTATACTATCAAAAGGTAGGTTATACGAAGCAAAATTTGAGCCCTAGAAAGTCATGGATTATCCAAAAAATCACACTCTACATTGTAAGTGACCTTTTAGGTATAGTTAATGTGATATCATACATATGAATGTCATTTCATAAGAGAAACATATCCTCTATCAACAATTCCAAATAAAAATTTATGTCTCTAACTTGATTCTTTCCAGGCACAATAAGGGACAGTATCAAATGCTCTTTTCATACAATCATTCAAGGAGGGATGTCATAAATTATTATAAGAATGGGCCAACTTTTATAATTTGTAGACTAGAAAGAGAACGAGGTTCACTCCACCCATTTCTATTTCAAGTCTTCTACTTTGTTTCTCATGTATAATTGTTTTAAGACATGTGTTCTCTATGTGCTTCATTGATCCAGATTATTTTGATAATGACATGAAGGAAAAAATATAACGAAGATATAACAAGGAGATACACATAAATATGGCAAGGAACAAAGTAATATAGTAAAACTCATATTCTATTAATAATTATCTAGAATACAAAAGATTGTAAAATGCAAAGAACACAAGCTATCTAGAATGGTGGTAGCTTATTTGTAAGGTACCAGATGTAATATGATATGTAGAAACGAGAATGTTCAACAAATATCAATGGAACAACAAAATATCGAGAAGAGCAATACAAAAAATAATACCTTTAATCGAAGAAAGCAGTGTTCACTTGCCTCTTTGAGGGGATAACCTCCAATATAGCAGAGATATATTACAATAATTCTCAAGACAAGCTTTCTCATGCCTCCTACTGTTATTTATACTAATTATTTATTCTAAATAACATTCTAGAGAAATATATTTCTAGAAGCAGAAGCTTCTATTAGGTCTTATTACATTGACTTGTTCATATTTATTAAATAGGCCTTATTAACTAATGTCAACCTTTATTACATAGAAAATATATTATTCTATTACGTGAAGAGTTAGGGAGGTTATGTCTCTAACATTCCATCCCCCTTAAAAAAGAGCCTTGTCTTCAATGCTTGAGATGAGGAAATTGCTGTAGAATAGTAGCCAACTCCCAGGTGGCATCTTCTGGTGGATTATCCTTCCATTGAAGTAACACTTCCTAGATGGTGTGCTGATGGAGACGACGCTCTTGCTATTGCCATACGATTTGTGGCTACAACCAAGTGGAACCTTATTCATCCAACTCTAGTAGACTGGTTCAAGGATGGAACTTGGTTCCAATCACTTTCTTCAGGCAGGAGACGTAAAAAACATTATGTAGCTTAGAGTGACTGGGCAAAACTAACTAATAGGCTAATGTCCCCACACATTTGAGAATAATATAAAGACCATAAAATTTGGGGGTAAGTTTATGACATTGCTAAGATTTGAACAAAGTATGCTTGTATGGTTGTAGACGGAGAAACACCTAGCCCCCTTCAACAAATTGGCGTTTAGAACGACCCTTATCTACCTGTTTCTTCATGTGGTTTTGAGCCATGACCAAATTTTCTTTGAGAGAATGGAGAATGGTCATGCGATTTGTAAGATTGTGGTCAAACTCTTGAACCTTGGAGACACCTAGAATGTATGGAAGAACCGATGGTGGCTTCTATCCATAGATCGGTTCAAAGGGAGTCATGCGTGTAGCCATATGGTAAGAGGTTTTGTACCACCATTCAGATAAGGGTAACCACTAAACCCATTGATGTCGTCATTTAGACACAAAGAAACTCAAATATGTTTTTAGATGCTTGTTGACTTCTTCTGTTTGGCCATCCATCTAGTGATGATAGGATATGCTGACCTGCAATTGGGTTCCTTTAAGCTTGAATAATTCTTGCTAGAAATTATTGGTAAAAGTTGGATCACGATAAAAACCAATAGAATGAGTTATTCCATGGAGTTTAAAGTTATGATCCATAAAAATTGGAGCCAATGTGGATGTTGTGAATGGGTTGTTGAGCATAGTTGCATTGATGTCAAACTCAATGGAGTATGTAGAAACGAGGTAGTTGATGTGTGTGCAGTATCATGTCAAAACGTATATGATATGTGCACGATATTGTGTGTACACATTAAGAAATGTGTCATAGTAAGAAATGTGTTGGATGTCACAGAAAGAAGGTCATAAGTTGGTTGCAAGTACACATTAGTGCAATGATATGAAAATGGATAATGTGACAGTGTGATAAAGTGCGACAATTTGACAGTGGACAATGCGACGACGTGACAGTGTGAAAGTGTGATGGTATGACAGTGTGACAATGTGACCAGTGTGAAAGTGCAATGGTGTGACCATGAGATAGTGCAATAGTGCGACCAGTATGAAACTGTGATGGTGTGACAGTTCAAAAATGTGAAAGTGTGATGATGTGAGAGTGTGATAGTGCGACAATGCGACAAGGTGACAGTGAGACTGTGAAATAGTGCAATAATAAGTAGTATGGAACTAAGAAGCATGGACTGAGTAGTATGAAATACATGGTATGGTCTGCACGGTATGAAATGTGACGAGAATATGGAGAAAAAATGTCTGTTTGATTTGGTCCATTTGATTTAGTCAAAGAATGTTCAATAATTTTTTTTTGTCCATAATGTAACCGTCATATGTCCACATACTTTATTGTAATTGACATGATCTTGATTTGGTAAAAGGTTGTCAATAATGTAACCCCCATACTTTATTTAAACAAATTATAACTAACATGATTTTGATATGTTCAAAGTCTGTCCACATTGTAGCTGTAACACGTCCACATACATGAAGGTGGACTCAGACAAAATTCTATAAGTATGGATACGATATAATTGTGCAATGCACGAGAGTAAAGGGAAGAAAAACAATGCAATTTTTCACAAGAAAAAAAATATAAATCCGCAAGTCTGCATTGAAAGGTTTATTTTTTTTCTAAAACTAGGGTGGAAGGGTGGTGTTAGGGTGAGTTGTAGCTCACTGAGGATTGGTGTCCTCAATAGATTGGTTCCTGCGCAGTCACTGAGTTGGTGCTCAGTCTAAGGAGTTGGTGCTTCCTTCCAGTTGGTGTTGGTAAAGCCAGGGGGTTGGATCCTACTTTTAGTTGGAACTAATAAATATGGGGAGTGGATGCTTTCTTCCAGTAGGTGCTGGTAAAACAATGAGTTGGTGCTCATGCAGAGAATTGGTGTTCTCATTGTAATGGGTTGGTGCCTGCATTATTGAAGAAGAAGAAAATATTTTTGGTTTTCTCCCTTTATGGGTTTCCATGTAAAATCCTAGTGTTCTATGTTCATTGTGATTATTTTAATTTTTTCTTGTTAGTGAGTGTGCTGGTTTAATTTCTGCATTGTTTTTTAATTTTCGCGCACTGTTTTGAGTTCTTCTTGTTCTTGTCACTAAGTGTTGATCCAAATTTTATGAGTAGAATGAAATGAACAAAACATATTATTATTATTAACATAGAGACACAATGAAAAATAATAGAGATACCGTAAAACTAACTTCTATTCAATAAAGAAATATGTTGAAACTGTAAAATGCAGACTGAAAATAAGCTTGCTAGAATGGTGGTGGCTTATCTCTGAGAAGAGATGTGACAACTATTCTCATTCACAAGAAGATGAGAACAATGAGGCTCTGAAATAGTTTTTACAATAAACATGCATGCCAAAACCCTAGACATCCAAAAACCTAACCCTAGGAGATGAAGTACCAAGAGTCATGTGGGCTCCATTTGGGTAAGTTGGTACATCAACTTTTCAGGGTCGTAACTTTTGCATACTATCTCCGTTTTAGGCACAAGATAGTCCGTTGGAAAGGTCTATCTGAGGACTACACATTATACTGTCAAAATCTGACTACGCCTATAATTTAACTATGGAGATCCCTAAAAAATGTTGTTTAGGGCCTCAAAACTTCCCCGAAAGTTTAGGACCCAAAAACCAGGAAAAAAATGCCAAACTAAAAAACTGCTAAGGTGCGCCAGTTGGAATAGACCATTGATATCTAGCCCTATCAATCCTCCCTCCTTAGAAAGAAATGGTCTCCATTACTTTGATTTACCCCTTTGGATGAGGAAATATCTGCTGAATTTGGCCCCAGGTTAGCCAATTGCCTTGGTGTAGGAGATTCCCTCCTTTGACAACCTGATAAAGCTAGATCCTCTACTTGCAAGTGCCCTTGACCTGCATGTCCATGATTTGATCAATGGATTTGTGATCCATGCATTCAGGGTTGAGATCTCTTGGTGTCAATTGTTTTGCTATCTCTGAGGTGTCCAATAATGGTGGAAAATATGGCCGAAGCAGATCCACATTGAACAATGGGTGCAAACCAAGGAAGGGGGGAGTGTTGAGCTCAAAAGGCATTGTCTCCCACAACCTTAGTGGTGGTGTAAGGTCCATAGCGGAGTGGATAAATATTTTAATGGGGGCCTGTAAGGCGTTCTTTCTGCAAGTGCAACTAAACTTTGTCTCCCACTTGAAACTTGTGTGGCACCCAATGTTGATCATGGTGTTGCTTGTACTTAGCATTGGAATTTTGTAAAAGATCCTAAACCTACTGGCGGATATGCTGGATCCACTCAATGAACCAGGTGGCTTTGCCAGCTTCAGTTGGATCATGGGATGAGTCTTCCTGGGTGGCCATAAGGGGTAATGAAACATCCATGGGACCCAATGGGTGAAATCCCAACCCCACCTAAAAGGGGATGTGGCAGGGTGAGATATGTATGGCTTTGTTTACTCGATGAATATAGGGAAGAA
The DNA here is from genome assembly GCA_000966675.3 of Picea glauca. Lineage (NCBI taxonomy): Eukaryota > Viridiplantae > Streptophyta > Pinopsida > Pinales > Pinaceae > Picea > Picea glauca. The sequence goes on from JZKD02S2094736.1 coordinate 238,232, forward strand.
TCTCATCCCATGTGCGGGGGTTCTTGGAATTGCACATAGGTAGGATATGAATGATCATTCAGTTGATGAACTCGGTTTGGCCATTCATTTGGGGGTGGAAGGTAGTGGATTTGGTGAGCTTGGTGTCCAATAGTGACTAGAGGATTGACCAGAATGTGCCGAGGAATTGAATGTCCCAATATGAGATAATGGTTTGTGGTATCCCAAAAAGTACCCACACTCATTCAAATAATATCTTGGCAGTGGCTGTCGCTATGATTCTCTTCTTGCAGGCAACCATAATAGCTATCTTGCAAAACTGATCAACAACCACACAACACAGTCATTTCCCCGCTTGGTGGATGGAAGTCCCAACATGTATTCCATTGAGATGGATTCCTGAGGCATGTCAGGAGTAGTCATAGGGGTGTACATGCCTTGTTTGTTAGTGGTTAGTTTGGAAATAGAGCATGCAATGCAGGACCTGATATACTTGCTGAAATCATGTCAAAGTTTTGGCCAGTAGAAATTATTCCTCAACACTGCCACTCTCTTTTCTATGCCAAAGTGTCCTGCCACTCAAATGTAGTGGGCTTCCCAAATCTGCGTCACTCACTTTCTTGATGGAAGGAATATATGGACCATATGGCATATTATCTTGTCCTGAAGATGGAAATTAGTGACAACTTTGTTTGCGCCCAACATCCGGTACGGGTGGAAAAGTCAATATCTTTCTCATAGAGTTGGGGCCATCCAGAGGTCTCGTGGCCACAAGAGTCTAACACCGTGGTGAGTGTTGCGACTGGATATCGACTGAGGAAATCAATGATGTGGTTGGTACTTCCTATCTTATACTTGATGTTGAAGTGGAACAGCGACAAGTATGTGGACCACTTCTGATGGCGGTCATTTTGCAATTTTCTTTGTGTCTACATGAACTACAACGAATTATGATCAATGTGAATGATTGTCTCCTTCCCAAGAATGTAATGCCTCCATTGGCAACACACTTTCACAATGGAGTGAATTTATTTGTCGTAAGTAGGGTAAATATGGACGACATATAATAGTGTCTCACTATGATAGGCCACATGGGGGCTGTGTTGTGTGAGAACTGTGCCCACAACATAGTGTGAAGAATCTGTCTCAATCTCAAAGGGATGTTGGAGGTTAGCTAATGAGAACTGTGGATGAGCACAAACACTACTTCAAATCATGAAATTATTGTTGTTGGGATATGCCCCACACAAAATTTTTCTTACCACCACCCCTGGTTACTTGGTTGAGGGCCCATGTAATATGGGAGAATCCCAACACGAACCTGCGATAGAAATTGGCAAGGCCTAATAAGATCCAAAGCTCAATGAGTGTGGTTGGGGCTGACCAATCATGAATGACCTGGATATTGGCTGGATCCATTTGCACACCATGCTCATAATTAATGTATCCTAGGTATTGGAACCTGTCCATGCCGAAGGAGCATTTTTCCAAGTTGACATATAGCTTGTGCTACCGTAGAGTGTGCAAATATTGATGAATATGCTGCAAGTGTTCTTCCCAAGTATTATTGTAGATGAGGATGTCATCTAGATACACCATTGTAAAATAATTAGTGAAAGGCCACAAGATACCATCCATCATCCTCATGAAATTTGTTGGGGCATTTGTCAAGCCAAAGGGCATGAGCAACCATTCCAAAATACCTTCTTTTGACTTGAAGGCAATCTTCCATACATCTGTCTACTCTAGTGGGACCTGATGGTAGCCAGACTTCAGATCAATCTTACTGAATTATTCCCCCCCCTTGAGATGATCAAGGATATTGTTGATTCAGAGAATCAGGTACCTGTTCCTGACTGTGATTTTATTAAGGGCCTGATAATCAATGCAGAGTCACCAGGTCCCATCTTTCTTCTGCACAAGCATGTTTGGGCTTCCAAAAGGTGATGAGAAGGGTCATATGTGCCCCTTTTTGAGAAGTTCTTAGATCTAATGCTTGATCTCCTCATTTTCTAACAAAGAGTGGCGATAGACTGGCCCATTTGGTAGCGGTGTGCCGGGGGTAATATTGATGGAATTCTTGACCAGATAGTCCAGAGGTACCCCAATCAGTGAGGAGAAGATGTCTTTATAGTCTTCCATGACCTTATCCACTTGCTTCTGATGCATGGAGAGGATGACTGCAGAGGCCATGGATGTGGTTGCAAATTTTCTCTTACTCTGAGAGAGAATCATTAAGAAGACAAACTTCCCGGTCTAAGAGATGACCTTCCTACATTTCTTGACATAGATTAAGGAAATGGGACTAGGTGGGACTACCTCGAGTATCCTATACAATTTTCTGTCCAAAGTAATAATAACACTACAAGGCCTAGACTCATATACATCATGACATTTCCATAAATAAGGTTGGCCCAAAAGAACATAAAAAAATTCAAGGGGAGAAACATCACACAATACCTCATCTATGAAGGGATAGATTCCGTAGGATAGATGACACTGTTGGATGACACGAAGATCGCTTATTGGCGGAGCCATATGATGGTGTAGGGCTATGGGTGCGATGTTGTCGGCAGGGCTAGATGCTTGACGACCTTCACTAAGATGAGGTTCTTCTGGATACCAATATCAACGATGAAGTGCATCGGGCTGCCTTTCACCCACATCTGTGAATGAAGGAGGTGCTCCCCTTCCTTTGGCTCATCAATCTAACTGGGCTGGATCTTGGTGGTCCCAATGGTGGCACTGGGTTCCGGGTCAATGATATGTCTCCCATTTTCTGGTTCTAACTTAGAGTAGTAACTCACATCTGATTCAGAGGCTTTGAATTCATCAACTAATGACTTCTTTGAGAGGAAATCAACAATGTTATGCCAGGGGACCTTATGGAAGTCACACCACTTCCTGGTGTCTTTATTCATCTTTCCATTGTCCTTATTTGTTTCTGGATTAGACTGGTTGTACCGAGGCTATCCATGTTTTCTCTATCCTTTGTTCTGTAGGTTGGGGCTTCCCTTTCCCTACTTCTAATGTGAGGGGTTCCCAAACCCAAATTGTCACGTATTTTGTTTAAGCTTCTACTCGATTTTGATGGCATATTGATAAGTCGTGCCCAAGGACGAGATGTCCAAAAACTCCATTTCTCCCTGAATGTATCTATGCAGACCACATCGATACTTAAGCACCAAATGTTGCTCAAAATATTTGATACCTAACTTGGTGCACAAGGTATGGAAGATATTTGTGAACCCTGTCACTGCTTGGTCCCTTTCTTGCCGTAGTGTGGTCCATTTTGTATACAGGTCATCATAACTTCCAATAGGGTAGTATTTTTCCTTAATAAAATCTCTGAAGGAATCCCAGGTGAGTGCGAATATAAATAATGAGGGTTCCTCTGTTTCCTTTTTCTCACAAAAAGTCTCCCACCAATATTTGACATGGGGGATGACTTTGAGGAGCGCAAAAATAATATTTTATCTATTCAAAAATTTATGGACAGAAAAATACCCTTCTAGCAGATTCAATGATTTGTCTACAAAATATACGTCTATTTGACCTTCAAATATAGGAATATCAATGTTGATCTATACCTTGAAGGGGGTGGCACCTCCGCTTGAGGAATATACATCTCCTGTTGGTAGTCATCGAAGGATTTGCGCAAAATTATCCATCATTGCGTTCCTCAGTTTGAAGGATATCCTATTCCGTCGTCTTTATTTTATCCCGCCATGGAAGGTCTCTTAGGCATGTGAGAGCTATTTTCTTCAAGAGAAACAATCTCGAGACCCAACTCTTTGTATCCTGAGCTTGTTGGGGACATGCACTAAGAACGCCTAGGAGAAGACCGCTTTGATACCATTGATCCAGATTTTATGAGCATAAAAAATGAACATAGATTATTATTATTATTATTAAAATAGATACATAGTGAACAATAACATAGATACAATAAAACTGTTGATTAATTGGGTTGGTTTTCATTGATGTCAACCCTTGAAGAAAGTCTGGTAGCAAATTCCGGTAGCATGAAGGTTTGGGTAATGGACCCAAGTTTGTTTGATGTATAATGGTATGAGTTTTGATATATTTGTAGGTAAGAGTATTATATATGGATATTACATGTCATGCCATTTCTGGTGGTATGTGGAACGTCACATAACTCCTCACGTTTTGAGAGTTATGGCCTTACGAAGTTGAAGGAACCTCATATGTTGGATTGAATTCCCAAAAGGTCAAAGAAGTTAAAGTTATTGCAAAGAAGAAATTATTTAAATAATAAAGTGAAGTGACAAATTCAAAGAGGATTAATTAAATAATAAAGTGAAGTGACAAAGTCAAAGAGGAGTATTTAAATAATAAAGTGAAGTGAAAAAATTAAAGAGGATTATTTAAATAATAAAGTGAAGTGACAAAGTGAAGGAGGATTATTTAAATAATAAAGTAAATGGATAAATTTCTAATTATGGAAAGTGGTTATAAGAAGGTTAACCCTAAAATGAGAAAAATGGGTTAAGTGGTCAAGTGGCTATTGGATACATGGACAAGTGGAAAATTGGGCAAAGTTGGACATAGGTGACTATGTGGACAAAGTGGCCTAGAAGATGATTCTAAGGAAGCTACTTGGAGAGTATAAATAAGAGGCAAGGCTCTCTCATTTCAATCACACTTGAGGATATTGAATATCTACAAGTGACTGAGGTAACCAAAGGATATCTAAGCCAAATTTCAGAGAGAAGGTGAAGTCAAGAATGCCAAAATTCAAGGGAGGATAAATTCTTTTGATGATTCTTTCTAAGGTATGTTATTTACAGGTCATCTCATCATTTTCGCAATAATTTTTTTTCTAGAATGATTCATACAGTGAAATTGGGATTCCATTGAAAAAACATATCTAAGTAGCTATGGTATGAATTTTAGATTGTGGGTCGTTGTATTTTTGGAGTTACACTTAGTGGAAAATAGGGTTTGTGGCTAGTCCTGAAACTAGTCTAAAACAAGTGTTTTGTGTAAAAGAATCATAACTTATTCATAACATATCCAAATTTAGTAAGACCAAATGTGTTGGTTAGAGTAAAATATTTAGTATTTTGTGTACAATTTTCATATCCATACAAAAAATATTCCATGTGGGGAGCGCTCTACAAGTTCACTCTCTATAATAAGCCAAAATTCAACAAGGTATGCCATTTTTTCTATAACTCCTTTTCTAAGAGGTCACAAGTAGTGGAACCTGGAGGAATTGTATAAAACACATTGAAGAACATTGTGTACTATTTTCAGATCTTTATTCATTACAAGTACATAGTTATGATTATTTCAAGTTAGGGTTGTTGACTAATCCAAAACTAGTCATCTAAGACTAAAGTAAAGTTTGATGAAACTGATAGTCTCTTGTTGTTAAAGTTAAGGAAGGTTTGCAGGTATGTGATCATATACACTAGGTCTATTATATAGTTACAAATCAGATTTGGATGATGAAATTGATGAGGGATTTTGGTTGAGGTTGAGGTATAGGTTGGTGCATGGTTGATGCACTTGTTTATGGTACAAGTTGATTACAGGTTGATGCATGGTTCAAGTTATTGGTACACATTGTTTGGTGTAGGTTTATTTGTACATGTTTACAACAATATATCTCATAGTGATAGTGTGACAGTGGTTCCATTATTCTACTTATATGTCAGGGCGGTTGGATGGGGCAAGGAAAGGTGGTTGTAGCCACCTTCCGGTTGTAGTCGAAGAACATAGGGGGTTGTAGTCTCCTTCTGGTTGTAGTCATATAATTGAGGAGTTGGAGCTTCCCTCAAGTTGTACCCTGAGAAACTAGGGGGTTGGAGCCTCCTTCCAGTTGCAACTAGAAAACAAAGGAACTTGGTGCTTCCAATGAATGTAATTCTTCAAGACATATAAGAAAAAACATTCCATGGTTTTCTCCCGCTTTGGGTTTCCATGAAAAACATTGGTGTACTATGTATGTGTATGATTGATCATTTTTTCATTGTTTATTTACCCTACAAATATTGGATGATAATGCTACATTGATATAACACTTGCATTATATGGTTAAAAATTATTAAATTGCTCTATTACTAATTCACCTCCCCTCTCAGTAATCCAACAATTGGTATTAGAGAAGGTTCCTTTAGAAATCAATTTAACCACTAAAAGGTAGATCATGGAGAGAAACAACATGTATAAAAATGGAATACCATAGTTTGATGGACAAAAGTATGCATTTTGGAGCATAAGGATGAAGACATATATACAGACACAGGGATTTGAAATTTGGCAATCAATTGTAGATAGATACACAACACTAGTAGTTCCGTCGACGAATGAAAAAGTAGTGAAACTCAGTCAGAATAATTCCAAAGCCACAAATGCACTTCTGAATGGTCTTGGAATATTGGTATTCACCAAAGTTTCACATTGTAAATCCTCTAAAGATATTTGGGACAAACTTCAAAATATTTATGAAGGAGATTCAAAATTCAAAGAAACAAAGCTTCAAACTTATAGAGGTTAGTTCGAACAACTAAATATGATGGAAGATGAGAATATTGTAGTTTACATTTTATGAGTTGATGAAACAATAAATGCAATCTTGGGATTGGGAGAAGAAATCAAAGAATATGTAATTGTTCAAAAGGTACTAGGATCTCTTCCTATGAAATTTGACCCTAAGATATCAACACAAGAAGAAAGAACAGATCTAAAATCAATAAGCATGGATGAACTACATGGAATGTTCACAACATATGAAATGTGAACTGAACAGGAAAATCTATATATAAAAGAAGAAACCTTCAAAGCATCCAAAAGGTCAAGGAAAAAGGGAAAGAAAAAAGAAAAAGAACATAGAAGCAACAGTGACATCTCAGAAGATGATGAAGAAGTGACCAACTTTGTCAGAAGATTGAACATGGGAACCAACGACAGGTATAGAGGTAAGCTTCCATTGATTTGTTTTAATTTTGATGGTATTGGTTATTTTTCTAACAAGTTTCCTCATAAGAAAAAGATAAATGATGAAGGTTACTCAAATAGAAAACAAACATATAAAGGCAAAAGAACCACAAAGAAAGTTTTCAAGAAAAACTTATGCACCAAAGAAGACATCTCATCATCAAATAAATATGAAGTTAGTGACAGTGAGACATAAAGAGTTCAATTCATGGAAGTAGAAGAATATGATAAAGAAGACTTTGAAGAAGAATATGAAGAGGCCGAAGAAGAATATGAAGAGGCTGAAGAATAATATGAAGAGGAAGAAGTTGACTACCGAGAAGAATTGTTGTGTGCCATAGAAGTTATGAGAAGAGAAAATAAGAAAAACAAGAAAATACAAGTAGAACTAGACAATAAAGAAGACACTAAGGAACTAGAACAAATGATCACAAATTTGAATGTTCAAATTGAAGAAGATAAAAGAATTGAAGGACTCAAAGAATAGATAGAAGGAAGAGACAAGATCATTGGAAATTTGGAAGCATAAATTGTCACATTAAGAAAGGATCTTCAAAAGAAAAATATGCTGAACAACTCAAAAGTTTTGAATGACATTATCAACAGTAAAAAACCTCATCATGACAAGTCCGGACTTGGTTACAATTAGATAGAAAAGGGATCAAGCTCGAAAACAACAGAAAAATAAACATATCCAAAAATCTATGCAAAAATAATCAAAGGGGATATGAAGGTCTACAAAGAAAATTACAAGGACACTCCTCCACCGAGAAGATTCAGATTTCAGAATCAACGACCGACAGAAACATATAGGCTTCAGGAGGAAGAAGGATTCATAAGAGTACATACTTTCAGAATATCTTCAACTCCCAGGTATGAAACTATCTTTTTTGGTTTATGTTATGCATGTAATAATTTTGTACATAAAGCTGTGAATTGCAGAGCTAACAACAAGAACATAAACAACTTTGAAAGTCATACACAAAAGGGTTATCCAAGAAGGCCTAGTGAAACACAGAGAAGAAGTTACAACATGTTTGAATATTTGAGCAATGAAGTGGAATGCTACAAATGTAAAAACTTTGGACACATGGCCAAATATTGTAGAATGACAGTACCTCCTAAAGAACCACAACAGAACAACAACAATCAAAGAAAAGAACATCAGAAAAGGACATGGATAAGAAAGCAGAATCAGTATAACAATGAAGAATGCACTCTCTCTCTACAAGCTAAGAAAAATAAATGTGGTTGGCATGTTGAAAGTGGCTGTTCAAAACACATGACAGGTGATAGAGACATGTTTCTTACATTAAGAAAGGAAAGCGATGGATCAGTCTCTTTCGGAAATGATGATTCAACTAAAATCATTGGAAAAGGAATAGTCAGAATTGGGAACAAGAATACCAATGAAGCAAATGTTCTACTAGTAGAAGATATGAAACATAATACTCTAAATGTGAGTCAAATGTGTGACCAAGGTCATAAAGTTACTTTTGATTCATAAAAGTGAGATATAAGAAAAAAAGGTTCAGGAAAATTGATTGCAACAACTGCGAGAACTTCAAACAACATATATGTATTAAGTGAAATTGGAAATGAAAAGTGTTTCCTAGGAAAGGAAGATGAAAGTTGGCTATGGCACAGAAGAATGGGTCACATACATTTTGATAACCTTGTCAAAGTCAAAAAAAGGGCAGCAGTTAGAGAAATTCCCCAGATCAGAAAACCAATCAACACTTTATGTAAGCATTCTCAACAAGGAAAGCAACCAAGACCAGGTTTAAATCAAAATAATATTCAACGACAAGAATACTATAAATTGGGCATACTTATCTAGTTGGATCAACTAAAAAAAGGGGTTTAAAAGGTGAGAAATACTTTATGTTATTAGTTGATGATTATACAAGAATGACTGCAGTTTTCTTTCTGAGGAATAAGTCAGAATCTTTTGAAAACTTTAAGGTCTATAAGGAAATGGTTGAAAATGAAATGGATTCAAAAATCAAATGCTTGAGATCTGATAATGGAGGAGAGTTCACTTCAAAGGAATTTCTGGACTACTGCAACAGTCATGGAATAAAAAGGAAATTCTCTGTTTTTAGGACAACTCAACCAAATGGAGTTGTTGAAAGAAAGAACATGACAGTATAGGAAATGGCTTGAACAATTATAATGGAGTCCAAATTGACAGATATATTTTGGACATAAGAAGTGCATACAAAATTTCACATTCAAAACAGATTAATGCTCAGAAACAACAGTGAAAAAACTCCCTACGAGCTATGGAAAGGAAGACCAACAAATGTGAAGAACTTCAGAGTTTTCAGAAGCAAATGTTACATTGAAAGAGAAGATGGAAGAATGGGAAAGTTTGAGTCTCATGTGGACAAAGGAGTACTTTTTGGTTACTCAAGTAAAAGGAAAGCATACAAGTGTTACAACCTGATATTGAACAAATTTGTGGAAAACATCAATGTAACAATTGATGAAACAGGTAGACAAGAATTAAAGAAAGAATAAAACGAATCAATGGAATAACTTTATGAAGAAGAAGCAAAAGATGAAAAAGACGTAGAAGGGGAAGATGAAGAGGATACAACATAAGAAGAAGAAAAAGTTCAACAAGTTCCTCCAAAGACACCTAGCAGGAGAGTACAGAAGAATCATCCTTTAGATCAGATTATCAGAAACAAATATGGAGGAGTTGAGACTAGAAGAAGAATCTGTTGATCAGAACAAATGAACCTAGCACTCTCATCTACGATTGAACCAACATGTTTTGAAGAGGTCATCAAGGATGAATTTTTGAATAAGGACATGGATGAAGAATTGGATCAAATAGAGAAAAATGACACTTGGGAATTGGTTCCAAGACTAAAGGATAAGAATGTGATAGACACAAAGTGGGTATACATGAATAAATTGAATGAATATGGATAGGTTACAAGGAACAAAGCTATACTGGTATGTAAAGGATATGCATAGGTTGAAGGAATCAACTTTGAAGAGACATTTTCCCTAGTTTCCAGAATGGAAGCAATCTGATTGTTGGACACACCGACTACACTGAGAGGTGGGGTGCGGGGTGAACAATGTAGGGCTCTTTTCCCCAAAACTTCCCCTACACAAAACTAATTAGTTAGCAATCACCATTACTCATTACTTATTGCTGTCATTTATAATTAATTATATGTGAACATATATCAACAACATATATCAAAAATATATAATCAACAAATCATCACCACAAGGAACACAAGGAACACAAGATGTATGTACAATTTTCTTTTTATTATCGACTACAATCCTTGGGTTATCAGCAACAACTAAATAGAGTACAACTCTACAAGAGCACTAGCTCTATAATGCAAGACTCAACTTACACACTCAACACCAACTGAGATGAGGCAAAAATCCTCAACAAATATCAATTTGTCAACAGGTATGCGACATGTCGGTAGTGCAACACGCATATGTATGTGCCCTACCAGTAGTACAACTCATGTATGAACGAGACCAGTCTATAATATAGCCTGCGTATCACATCTAAGTTACTTAGGGTTTTCTCTTCAAGATCAATTCAGATCCTCTACAACCTTCAATCACATTCTCTTCTGTCTTTCACTGTCTAATCTTACCCATAACCAGTCACAACACATATAAGCTCTCCAACAACTTACTCATGCTTCTCAACCATACAATATGAATGTTACTCATCATGTATAAGAAACCAATATACTATAGAAATCATATCAGTAATGAATCATAAGAGTGCTTCTCATTTCAACAACCAACACAAACCACATCACAACAACCATACCAATAATTCCTTAAACATTCACTACACAACAAGAAAGAGTATCCATCAATAAAATAATGTAACCATACCAGAGTTTCTATGGTAGATCTGTGCCCATAAAATGCAGATATGGAACCTGCTTCAGTCTTGAAGAGTCTAACACTAGCTCACACACAAGTCTTCATGAATTCATCCACTGTATGCTCCCTGGCCTCATTCAGCCCGCGTATGTACGCGACCTAGCTCACTGTAGTCTGCGTATACCTCATAAACTAGGGTTTCTGAAATTTCAAGACTTTTGCCGTCATGATCTCAGACTTACCTGAAACTTTGATGTGTCCATGATATCCTCTAGATATCCTCTCTCTCAGAATATATCTTCAATACATGCTCAAGATATGCCTTTTCACAAGAGACCCTTGCCTCTTATTTATACTCTCCAAGTAGCTTCCTTAGAAAAATCTTCTAGGTCACTTAACCCATTTTCCTCATTTTATGGTTAACCACTTTCCATATTTAGAAAGTTATACATTACTTTATCATTTAAATATTCCTCCTTGACTTTTTCACCTCACTTTATCATTTAAATAATCTTCTTTGATTTTGTCACTTAACTTTATAATTTAAATAATCCTCCTTGACTTTGTCACTTTACTTTATCATTTAAATAATGATTTCTTCTTTGCAATATCTTTGAATTGTTTGACCTTTTGGGGCTTCAAGCTTACATATGAGGGTCCTCCAACTTTGCAAGGCCATAAATCTCAAACCATGAGGAGTTAAGTGACATTCCACATACCACCGGAAATGGTGTGAGAAGCACTATCCATCTTGGATAGTTCCATTGATAAATTCATCGATCTTCATCTCATTATTCCACATTTAAGCATGGGTTCTCCAACCATACTTCTAGGATAACTCATCCGTAAAGGATCTTCCCATGAGGGATTTCACCATAAGGGGACCACTTTGGAGTTCATCCATTTGTACACCTTATCAACCATGATAAGACAATACTGATTCATATTTACATCAATCCAACAATGCATCACATACCAATGAAACCAAATCGATCCATCTTAATCTATGCATCATATATCAATGACAACTCATTGATCCATATTCATCTATGCATAATATCAATGAAATCATATGACTATTATTCCACTCTATATCAATCCATTCACATCAAGGACAATACATACTTCATCAATATACTATGATAAAACATTGTTCAATTGGCATCAATCAACATCAATCATTTGACATCAAACCTTTGACCTTTGAAATCATTCAATCATCCTTTGGCATCAATCAATCACTTGAAATCAATCCTTTGACATCAATTAATTGAACCTTTGGCATCAATTACAACATGATCCAACAATCTCCCCCTTTGGCATTGATGGCAATAACAACATTGATGTGAACACCAATCATTGATGTCAACATGTAGACAAGGAATGATCTACATCAACAATCATCAATCACATCAATGTGACTATCTGTCCCCCTTTGACATTAATGACAAAGGGTCATTCTCCCCTTGGGGATGCTCCCCCTATCTGAAATATACTTGGGTTTACTCCCCTTGTCTGAATGCCTTTGATATTCCTCTGAATAATATCTCCCCTTTTGAACAAGGAATATCACTCTGATGTAATGTTGAATATGTTGAACAATTGAGAGGGGGTGGGGTGAATCATTTGTTACTGTGCTTAAACAATTATGCTTCTTTTAAACCCTTTGTTGAAACACTAAATGATGATCACAATAATGCAGGGAAATAAACAATGGCACATTCAGCATCAGTCACATATATGAGAAACACAGAGACAAATATTTCCTAGGAAACCCATACATGGTAAAAACCTCTTTTCTTTATATGATAAGTAATAGTTACATTCTTTACATTATCATACATATGAGCACCAACTCATAATGAGGCTACAACCTCTGTTTTGCAAGATGCAACTTGCTGAGAGCACCAATTCTCTGTTTTCTCGAGCACCCACTAGAAGGAAGCACCAACTCCCTGGTTTCTTTAGCACCAACTAGAAGGAAGCTCCAACTACCTGGTTTCTCTAGCACCAACTAGAAGGAAACACCAACTCCCTAGTTTCTCTAGCACCAACTAGAAGGAAGCACCAACTCCCTGAGTGTTTCTCGCACCAACTGGATGGAAGCACCAACTTCCAATCATACAGGCACCAACCTGTATGACAGAGAACAAGAGTTCTCCCTTGCACCACCCTGCCACCCTGGTTTCTCTGGCTGCAACTAGATGGAAGCTACAACTCCTTGTGCTCAAGCACCCACTTGAACCTATGAGGACAACAATTCTCCCTAGAACCTCCCAACCACCCTGAAATATAGATCTTTGCTATTGAAAATTATTACAGTGATATAATGTTCAACAATGGCTTACCAAACTCATCACTGTTCTGCTCCATTTCATTGCTATGTCTGCCTCACTACCTTTCTGCACACATGACTTGCGTTGTCTACTCATCTTCTTTTTATGCTCTATGTGCCATGTCCATTCACTGCACAGTTCCTCTTCTGTGCACTTCAACTGCTGCACTCCCCTTATTCTTCACACATGAATCACCTTCACTAACATCATTCACAGCAACCTCCGATAGGAACAACAACTACACCCTTCTCTTCTCTGTACTGTGTATTTATAGCTTATGTGCACCTTGTGCATGCAATGTTCACAATTCCTCTGCATGCTGACTCTGCGTCGTTATCCTCCACCTCTCGAGTGCTCTATCTGATCATCATTGTGACTCTTCAGCTTCTCTAGTGGTTCACCCCGCATGTCCAACATCACTGTATGTTATCCTGAGATTCCTCAGCCTCTCTGGCAGTTTGAGACTCTTCGTCTTCTCTGTGACAATTGAACTCACTTTCTCTGTTTCAGTTATAGGCCTCAATGCCCATCCATCTGTCAATCCTTTCTAAGAATATTCTTCCTTCACCGAACAAAGCTTGGAGACTATTCATCTCCTCTGGTGATCACACAATGGTCTCTTCGACTTCTCTAGCAGACGTCATCAATGGTTTCTGGAAGTCTCATTGCGTCGTGCCTTAGTAGCCCTCTGATCTTGTTTAAATTCATCTACAACGTTGGATATGCGGCGAGAAAATCTAGACAGTCAGTATATGTGATCCCAGATCTACGGTCGAGATTCGATTCCGGAGC
>JZKD02S2094736.1:257326-279020 GCA_000966675.3 Picea glauca
CACTAAATGATGATCACAATAATGCAGGGAAATAAACAATGGCACATTCAGCATCAATCACATATATGAGAAACACAGAGACAGATATTTCCTGAGGAAACCCATACAGGGTAAACACCTCTTTTCTTTATATGATAAGTAATAGTTACATTCTTTACATTATCATACATATGAGCACCAACTCATAATGAGGCTACAACCTCTCTTTTGCAAGCTGCAACTTGTCGAGAGCACCAACTCTCTGTTTTCTCTAGCACCCACTATAAGGAAGCACCAACTCCCTGGTTTCTTTAGCACCAACTAGAAGGAAGCTCCAACTCCTTGGTTTCTCTAGCACCAACTAGAAGTAAGCACCAACTCCCTGGTTTCTCTAGAACCAACTAGAAGGAAGCACCAACTCCCTGAGTGTTTCCAGCACCAACTGGATGGAAGCACCAACTTCCAATCATACAGGCACCAACCTGTATGACAAAGAACAAGAGTTCTCCCTTGCACCACCCTGCCACCCTGGTTTCTCTGGCTGCAACCAGATGGAAGCGACAACTCCCTGTGCTCAAGCACCCACTTGAACCTATGAGGACAAAAATCCTCCCTATCACCTCCCAACCACCCTGAAATATAGATCTTTGCTATTGGAACTTTTTACAATGATATAATGTTCAACAATGGCTTACCAGACTCATCATTGTTCTGCTCCATTTCGTTGCTCTGTCTGCCTCACTGCCTTTCTGCACACATGACTTGTGTTGTCTGCTCTTCTGATTTTTATGCTCTGTGCGCCATGTCCATTCACTGCACAGTTCCACTTCTGTGCACTTCAGCTGCTGCACTCCCCTTCTTCTTCACACATGAATCACCTTCACTAACAACATTCATAGAAACCTTCGATAGGAACAACAACTACACCCTTCTCTTCTCTGTACTGTGTATTTATAGCTTCTGTGCACCTTGTGCATGCAATGTTCGCAATTCCTCTGCATGCTGACTCTACGTCGTTATCCTCCACCTCTCAAGTGCTCTATCTGATCATCATCATGACTCTTCAGCTTCTCTGGTGGTTCGCCCCGCATGTCCAGCATCACTGTATGTTATCCTGAGATTCCTCAGCCTCTCTGGCAGTTTGAGACTCTTCGTCTTCTCTGTGACAATCGAAATCACTTTCTTTGTTTCAGTTATAGGCCTCAATTCCCATCCATCTGTCAATCCCTTCTAAGAATAGTCTTGCTTCACCGGACGAAGCTTGGAGACTCTTCATCTCCTCTGGCGATCACACAACGTTCTCTTCGACTTCTCTAGCAGACGTCATCAATGGTTTCTGGCAGTATCACTGCATTGTGCCTTAGTAGCCCTCCGATCTTGTTTAAATTCATCTACAATGTTTGATATGCGGCGAGCAAATCTAGACGGTCAGTATATGTGCTCCTAGATCTACGGTCGAGATTCGATTTTGGAGCCCCCTTACCATTCTATCTTTAAGCGGAGGGGGGGGGGTCCGGAATTGGGCGCACATCTCCTGAGTGTTCAGGATTAAAGTATCCAGATCAATGATTCTCATGCGATTCCGGACCCCCCTTGCCTTTCTGTCTTTAATACGGGGGGGGGGTCCAGAATGGTGGAGTATTGACGAAGGGCCCCGCTCATGTCTTGTCACCTTCTGTATCGTTCTCCACCTGACCATGCGACAAGGCTCGACTCCTCCTTGTCCTTTGATAGCTGTCCATATCTCGTTGATGTGGCCAAGGGCTGTGACCACAGCCTTATTCATAAGGCGCTTTCGCGATTTCACATTTCGTGAGTCTTGAGATGAGGCATCTTGACTCTCCAAGTCGCGATCCCTGATACCCCGAAACAACGTGGGATCAATGGTCCCGATTAACGCTTGGTCTGACGGCTCAGATCATTTCGCGATTTCACATATCGGGATTTCGACATTCCTGTGGTAAATGTTCTTGTCACTTCCAAATCCCGTTCCACGAAACCCCGTGAAGAAGTCAGATCAACGGTCCAGATCACTTCTTGATCTGACGGTTGCAAATACGTTGCGATATTGCATATCGCGATTTTGGCATTTCTATTGCACTATTTACTTGCCTCTTGATGTCGCGATCCGCGAAACTCCGATATCGTGTCCATCTGCTGACTTCACACGTGGATTGACACGTGTTGAATACTGCCACGTGTCACTCTGATTCATGACTTACATGTGCCTGAAATTTTGAATCAATCTGACACTTGTCATTACCTGATTGTGCCACGTGTCCCTAGTTGACGTGGTCTGCTGTCGTGAGTTGGGTCGACGGTCTAGATCACATCTTGATCTGACGATTCAGGTTCAGTTGGGATTTCACACATCGCGATTTCAGGGTTCCTAATGTCAATAAAATTTGACATGTCCAACTCTTGATCCCCGAAACTCCGACAAGGACTGGGATCAACGGTCCATATTTGTCCTCGATCCAATGGTTGATATTATATCGGGGTATCGCATATCACGATTTCGCGAGTCCTGTGGTTATTATTCTTTGACCTCTTCAACTTGCTATCCTCGAAGCCCCGACAGGGAGTCGGATCAATGGTCCACATAACTCCTTGAAATGGATGGTCCTCCTGCTTTCGAGATTTTTTGAGCCCCTTTTCTATTTGCAATTTAAACACCATGCAGGATTTCCTCGATCCAACAGTGGTCGGATCTTGTGCTCAGATCTAATGCCTGAGATCTATCCTCCTCTTCTGCCCACACTCTTCTTGATTTTATTTAGATATGACGACCCTCATGTTGTCGGGAATTTTGGATGGGATCCAACGATCAACGACGCTTCTCCTCCAAGCTTACACATCCTTTTTACTTGGAAGAATTTTGACTCTGCGTTAATTCCTCCTGAGCCTATGTTGTTCATGTTTGTCCATCGATGCACACTCTGATCTTGCCATCTTCACTGTTGTACTTGCCAGCGTTTCCTTCGATCATTCGATCTTCCTGGACTTGTCTTCTATTTTCCTGTTGATCATCGGTGTCACACTCTGATCCCGCCATATTCATTGTTGTACTTTCCATCAATGACAAGCTTACGCTTCTTGTAAAACATACCAAACATCCTCTGCACTATCTCTTCTGATCTTATCGAAGTTGCTCTGCAACTTCTTCCCAAAATACTTCTGGCGCCCATCTATTACATTCTTCCTGTGTTCATGCCATCTTCATTGTTGTTCTTGCCATCAATGACAAGCATATGCTACCTGTTAAACATTTCCAGCAGAGTATGCATCACTCATGCTCCCCTTGTGACCATCGATCCCCCTAGAATTGTTCCTCTATTCTCTTTCTTAAAATATAGGGCTATTTTACCAATTATGCAACTGATAAATATCTCCTCCTAGAATCATGGGAAGAAGAATGACCCCCCTATGGGTATGTCTCCCCCTATCTTCTTTGCAATATGAAGAATATGCTACCACTAAAATATGCTAAATGTTACTACTCAACTGGAACATACATCAATTTCTCTTTCTACGACGATCCTTATGTTACACATTATTTTCATTATCCCTATGTCTGTTAATGATGTAAACCTATTTGTTTCCTTCAGAGGGGTTAGTGGCCTGAGTTCCTGAAGAAAGAAGGGAGAAGAACTTTTCCTGAGAAAAGAAGTTGCATTCTCCTTTGTAAAAACCCTATTAAAGAGGATGTTCACAGGTTGTTATATAGGCAGGGTGCAAACATGCCTGATTTTCGTAGGTTGCACCATAGCTAGGTCGCAAAGTGTTCACAGGTTGCTATATAGGTAGGGTGTGGAAATTCTCATACATGGGAAAAACAAGCATCTTCTCGATGCTTCTAGAAGGAGAAACTTCCATGGTGAGGTGGCATCCAAATGGTTTTGGATCTTACTCGCTTTCATGATTTAGTGGGATCATCCTAACCTCCTCACCTTATCCTCTTCAAATTATAAAAGGAGAGGAGCTCTCATGGAAAAAGTTGGCTTTTTGGGATTAGCTTGGATTGGATTGAGCTTTGGAGATTGTTAGCTTGGCTAGATGAGCCATTTTGTCAAGATAGATTGTGAATATTATCAGATCTATGCTCTCAGAATTCTTGGAGTGGAAGTTGTTAGGACCCTGAAATGCCCTTTTTCACTACACCTTTTGATCATTCAACCCTCTCATTTCCTAAGCTAAATGACTACTATAATGAGCACTAAGACCCTTTTTCCCAAGGTATGAACTATTCATCTTTCTTTTATGTTTTCATTTACTTAGCATGTTTTATTGATAACGATCACATATTTTACCCATGAAATAATTCAACTAATGATCAAAATGATAGAACAACCCACTTCGAGAATCGGGTCGCTGTTGTCACAACTATGCGCAATTCCTGGGAGCTGTTACAGGATTGTTGCAACAGATGCCCATCAATCCTGGAAGATCTTACAGGACTTCTGCAACAAATGACCATCAATACTGGAAGCTGTTACACAACTGCTACGTCAGAAGCCTGTTAATCTCGGAAGCTATTACAACAGACGCCACCAGTCCTGTTGTGATATGACTGCTGCAACATCTGTTGATTAGAATGTTGGCTCACGATGTTGAGGAAGGAGAATTCAAGATTTGGTATTGATGATATCTAACGAACAACCTGAGAATCGAGGATCCTCAGGACTTCTCTGTTTCTGAACACTAATTGACTCTGACTTTAAATAGCAGAGATTTTGTAATGTAAAGGTTGTGAGTCTTTTGGATTGAACTGAAGAAAGGAACGATTATTGTGCTCAAACATCTTTATGGAAATTGAATGAAGAACTGGATTGAATTTATTTAGCATACTGTGATCTATCTCTTTGAGTGGATTCAGTGAGAAGGAAAGGGCCCACCTTCTTCACCGATTCCCCTCTATTTCAAATTCTAGATTTAGTTGTTTTCATTGCAATTGGTTTAACTGTTAGATGTTTCTGAATGAAACTGTTGTTACAGTTTAGTCCCTTCCTGATAAATGAGCATAAATTTGTCTTATGAGAATTAGAAATCAGTTGCTGAGCATGGATGGAGAGTTACTTTTCTTTTTTCTGCATTAAGTTTAAATCTTGTTCTGGAGAATTAAAAGTGTGAATTAGCTTCTTGTAATAAGTAGATTTCCCTTCAGCAATAGCATAGAATTTCTTCCTACAAAAGTAAATTAGAAAGTTAGATTAAGGTAGGAAATTCATGGTTTTTGTAGATTCATCAGTTTAGATTGCAATTATGATTTTAAGTCAGTAGCACTCCAGCTGTATCAGCACAATTGTGTCAACAATATTGTTTGTTTGTTTTTGTTAGAAGAACTTCCCTACTCCAATTAGATTAGATATGCTTCCATAATCTAGCATAGACTGTGCAAAATTATCTTGAAATAACAGACTTCCCTGGGTTGACAATTTATATTGAACACTTTGATTTTCCATTTAATTAGACAATTAAAGTGCCCAACATTTTGGCGCCGTTGTCGGGGAAGATAATTGTAGATTTTGGTAAGCACACTAGTTTTTTTTTAGGAATGAATAGTCTGCATGAATCACCAAATGCGAGAATGAACCCCCCAAAATAATAACATTGCAGGCACCAGAGGACGTGGAGGAAGAAATCCTAACATACTGGGAAGACAAAACATTGTTGAAGAGATTATAGCCTGAGCAGATTCTTCTTCACGATCCATTTTTCGCCCTGCCAATCCTCCAAGAGGATGTGATCCACAGTCAGCAGAAATACCCCCTCTTGAAACATTGTTCTCTTCAAGGGTTGAAGCTGAAGTTGTAGCTGAAAGCGAAGTTGAAGATTTGTCACCAACAAATCAACAAGCAACACTGGAGAACATTGAGGATCAAGGTAGTATAGCCTCAAACCGAGAAAACCTAGAAGAAGCTATTTATCAGATCAACGGTTGGATAGTCACTAAGGAAGAGTGGGACATTGTTCATATTGAGTGGAACCAGAGAGCACATATGGATAATCAAGGGGATAATGAAGAAGATATCTACCAAGAGAATCCACAGAACAATGAGGATCAGGTAAACAATGAAAACACTATCTCTACCCTGGTTTTTCCTATTTATGATGTTCCCACACGAGGGATGGCTCCTATGAAAAACATACCTCTCTCGACTCTCCCAAATTTTCATGGATTATCTACTGAAGACCCGGATGAGTTTCTGTTTGAATTTGACATTTTGTGTAGAAGCTATGACTACACTACCACTGTGCAGAAGCTCAAACTGTTTCCAGCCACATTAAAAGGAAATGCGTTAAGATGGTTCATGAGCCTTGGAGGGGAAAACATTTCAACATGGATGCAAATGAGGCATCTTTTCCTACACAAATACCAAGACTACTGTCAAACAAGGGAACACAAAGAGGAGTTGTTCAAAATGTCAAAGAAGGAGGATGAGACCCTTGAAGACTTTGTGGAGCGACTCCAATACAATCTACAACGGTTTGGCCATCCGGATGTGAGTAAGGACATTCTGAAAACCATTTTTATAAAAGGAGTTAGAGAAGATTTTTTAGATATGCTGAATATGCTTGGTAAAGGAGATATATCTAAGGAATCCTATGAGGACATTGTATACCTCTACAAAATTTGTTCTCAAGGATCTATAAGGAATAAGTCAGCTACCAAGGATACTACTTTTTCAAGGGTACAAAAATCGGCAAATGGAGGAGCAACAAGAGAAGAATTAGGTAATTTGTTAGAAAGTTTCAAAATAGAGATGATTAACTCTTTTGCCTCACAAATGGATACTTTGTAGGTCAAACAGAAACAAGCAGAACCAGAGTAAGTATTATGCATTTTCTGTCCAAAATGCAGGAAGAAACATCCACCAAGGGAGTGCCCACTGAACAGTGTCCAGGTATGCCTTATTTGTGAATTAGACCATGCCACTGACCAATGTACTTCTCTACTAGGGGTAAAATCATCAGTGAAGGCAACTAATGAGGAAGCAAAGGTTGTCTATCTGATCACACAAAGGAGACAATGGCAGCCAAGAGGTCAAGGTATGAATTCTCAATTCTCTCCTCTAGCATTTAATTATTGGAACAATTAGCTACCATATGGCCAGTCGAATGCTCCCCCTCCAAATCAAATGCCACCCTCTTATTAGGATCCCAATGCATGGTTACCTATTCCCCAACAATCGAATCACTATGGGCAATGGAACCCGTATGGGAGAGGTCCTCAACAACAAATCAGTTATCCAAGCCAACACCAACCAAACTTCTTTCAACAACAGTTCCAACCCCCATATCAGCAGCAACAAATACAATTGCCTCCCAATAAATCACCAAACAATCCTCCCTTATGACCTCAGATGCTTGTGCAACCTAACCCAAACCCAAATAATAAGGTCGTTCAGAACATAGACATACTTAATGTGCCAACCTTATCTATTACTCCTATGCCCTGTGATGAAATACATTTAAGACCAGGGAGAATAATTGAGACAATAGTTGAAGATGCTCCATCTTCATAATCAGATAAGGAATCAGGGGAGAAACCATTTGCTGATACATAAGAAATTGACCAACCTATTCTAGAATCAACAGACCCACCATTCCCTGAAAGACTGAAAATTGCCAAGCCTGTGGAATTACCATCTTTCAATCTCCTTGGAGAATTGCAAAATCTGCATGTTAATATTCCAATACTGTAAGCAATAAGGGATGTCCCTATTTATGCCAAGACCGTGTGGGATCTCTGTATCAGAAAACTTGGATGAAAACCTAAAGATCCCCTCACAGTGCATGTAGTGGGAGATTTGTTTGAGCTAATGCTAGGAAAAAATCCACCTATTAAATATGGTGACCCAGGAAACCCAACTGTCACAGTTAAAATCGAACAAACATCTATTCAGCATGTACTAGTTGATTTAGGGGTAGCAATTAACATCGTGCCAATAGAAACTATGCAGTTGCTGCAAGTCTCAACAAAAATCCGACCTACTCCTATTGTTCTAGAATTAGTTGATCGCTCTACCATCAAACCAAAAGGAGCAATCGATGACTTAGTTATTTCAGTAGACTCATGGGAGTATCCTACTGATTTTGTCGTGTTGCATCCCAAATATAGTATGGGAGGCCATCCTCTAATTCTGGGATGACCATGGTTAGCCACAACTGACACCTTCATAGGTTGTCGATCTGGTTCTATGATCATCTCTGATGGTTATGATACAAAAAAACTTACCCTGTATCCTCATGCTACACCCAGTGCAGAACCTGAAAACTCTCTATGGATGGACACTAAGGCTGAAAGTGCTCTGCCTGTGCTAACTATAGGAAAGGCCCTGAGTTTCAAGGACAAGAAAGAGGATGAGTTAATCAACTATTTTATTTGTGACTCCTCTGTTGTTACACAACACATGCACCACCAATTGATCAGAGTCTTTGACCCTATGGCCTCAAAAGAATTGAACTAGGAAACTGCTGACAATCAGAGTGATCCAGCTGTAACAACAGTCGTTGTAACAACAAACACTGTAATAACAGATGATGAAATAGTAACAACTGAATTATTTCCCAAAATCAGTTCCAAGAGAGTCGCTGTGGAAATCGAACCTGGAAAAACATTGAACATCAATCCTGATCTCTCCAACGCTGAAACTCGCCAACTGATGAATTTACTGATTGAACATAAAGAAGCATTTGCATGGGATTACATGGATATGAAAGGCATCCCCTCTGAGCTATGCACCCACCATATATACATCAAAGAAGAATGCCGACCCATTTTCCAACTGCAAAGGAGGATGAACCCAAACCTTAAAGAAATTGTTAAAGAAGAACTTCAGAAACTTCTCAATGCCAGATTCATCTATCCTATATTAGACAGTGAGTGGGTATCACCATTGGTTATTGTGCCTAAGAAGAATGGTAAGTGGAGAGTGTGTGTGGACTATTGAGCCCTGAATAAGGCAATGTAGAAGGATCATTTCCCTCTGCCATTTATTGATGAGGTTTTAGATAACTTAGCCGGAAAGAAATATTTTTTTTTCCTAGATGGATTCAGTGGCTATAACTAGATACAAATTGCCCCACAGGACCAAGATAATACCACCTTTACCAACCCTTGGGGAACATTTGCCTACAAGTTTCTCCCATTTGGATTGTGTAATGCACCAACCACTTTCCAGAGAGTTGTGATTGATATTTTCTCTGATATGGTGAATGCTTGTATGGAAATATTAATGGATGAATTTACTCCTTATGGGACTGATTTCAAAGACGCTTTGTGTAATCTGGAGAAAATGCTCAAAAGAGGTAAACAATATCATCTCTCTTTAAGTACATAAAAGTGCCATATGATGATGCGCGAAGGGGTAGTGTTGGGACACTTCATCTCTTATGCAGGAATTCAGGTAGATCCAGCCAAAATCTAGGTAATTTTGGACATTCCAACTCCATCAACTCAGAAAGAGGTAAAAAGTTTTTTAGGACATGCTAGGTATTACAAGAGATTCATAAAAAAATTCTCTAAACTTTCCTCTCCATTGTTTTTCCTACTAATAAAAGATGTTAACTTTCGTTGGAATGACGACTGTGAATTGTCTTTTGCAGACCTTAAACAAAGATTGTCTACAGCTCCCATCTTGAGAGGGCCCAATTGGGCTCTGCCTTTTCACATTTCTTCATATGCCTCAGACACTGCAATTGGCACAGTACTAGGGAAATAGGAAGACAAAGAACCCTATGCTATCTACTATATCACCAAGAACATGGCTCCTACTGAGTTAAATTACACAGTTACTAAAAGAGAATTTCTAGCAGTAGTATATGCAATCAATAAGTTTAGGCATTATGTAACTGGTTACCCAAATTTTATTCATACTGATCATACAACCATAAAATATCTAATGAATAAACCTATTACTAATGCCCGAGTGACAAGATGGTTGTTACTACTACAAGAATTTGACATCACTATAGTGGATAGACCAGGAAAAGAAAATGTGGTTGTTGATTTTCCCTCGAGATTACATATAAATGATGATAATTC
Organism: Picea glauca; assembly: GCA_000966675.3. Classification (NCBI taxonomy): domain Eukaryota; kingdom Viridiplantae; phylum Streptophyta; class Pinopsida; order Pinales; family Pinaceae; genus Picea; species Picea glauca. Next base: position 267,354 of record JZKD02S2094736.1, read on the forward strand.
ACCTGTAGACGATTCCTTTCCTGATGAACATTTGTTTGCAGTATCTGCTCACTCACCCTGGTATGCAGACAGTGCTAATTATTTGGTTGCAGGGAAGGTACCTCCCCATCTATATCCTAGGGAAGGAAGGAAAATTATACAAAAGAGTGCTAGGTACAGTTGGATAGGAGGATACCTCTTCTACACAGGCCTGGACCAAGAAATCAGGAGATATGTGAGGGATGATGAGGTTTATGATCTGTTGAAAGCTTGCCATGATGGCCCTTGTGGGGGTCATTTTGCTGCAAAAAGGACCAAGCATAAAATTTTAAGGATGGGTTGTTACTGGCCCAACATATTTCAAGATGCCAAGAATTATGTCCAAGCTTGTGATAGTTGCCAACACATGGGTCAGCCAAATCACAGGGATGAGATGCCACTCCAGCCTCAGGTAGTGTTAGAGCCTTTTGAAATATCGACCATGGATTTTGTAGGACCCATTCATCCACCTTCCAATGAGAAATTTTATATATTGGTCTGTACAGATTACATGACCAAGTGGGTGGAGGCAAAAACACTTATCAGAGCGTCAGAAGAGGCTGTTTTAGCATTCTTGTTTGAAAATATATTTGTTAGGTTTGGCATTCCCAGAGAACTGGTCACTGATGGAGGACCCCCTTTCACATCACATAAATTTGAAGCTCTACTCAGAAAATATCATGTTTTACATAGAATAGCTTCTCCATACCATCCACAAGTCAATGACCAAGTGGAAAGCACCAACAAAGTTATCGAAGCCATTCTTACTGAAACAGTGAGAGAAAGTCATAAGGATTGGTCTGACAGACTGCATGAAGCTCTATGGGATTACCAAACTACTTGGAGGAGCATGACTGGTTTTTCTCCTTACGCACTGGTATATGGAAAAAGCCCTATTTTTTCCATTGAATTCAAAATCAAAACCTTAAGAACTGCATCAACAATCAATCTTGACTTGACTATGGCACAAAACGTCAGACTGCAACAACTCAATGATCTTGATGAAAAGCTTTTGGACGCAATCCATCAAACCATAGTGATTCAACAATAAAGAACAAAATGACATGACTGAATCATTAAGAAGAAATTATTTCAGAAAGGAGATTGGGATCTGTTGTACGATTCACGCTTTAAGGAATTTCAAGGTAAGCTGTGTACACGATGGTTAGGGCCTTACGAGGTAGACACCGTATTTCCCAATGGGACAGTCCGATTGATTACTATTGACAGATCCAATACACACTTACATGGAAATGGTCATTGCCTGCGTCTGTATCAACGTCTACTATCAAATTCAGAATTCAAAACTAGTTGTAGAGCTGATACTGATTATCAAATCTTAAATGGAAAGGATCTTTCTCCTTCCCTTTCTGAACTTTATGACTTATTTTGCTTAGACTTTGTATATAAATAATCTCAGAAAAATTTGCATTTCTCTGTTTTTAGTTGAAATTTTTCTATTTTCTTTACTATGCTAATAAAGCCTTGGAAGGTATCAGGCAATTCTATGTGTGCAGGTAGATTGACGAACAAAAGGAAACGATGAGTTCATGAAAGGTGCAAAACTTCCTAGAATCGAAGTAAGATAGCATTTGGCCGATTTCCATGCTGTTACACCTCTTTCCAACAAATTGGCCAATTTCCATGCTGCTACACCTTCTTTCGATAAATTGACCAATTTCCATGCTGTTACACCTTTTTCCGATAAATTGGCCGATATCAACGCTGTTACACCTACCTCCGACATTTTTAAAAAAGAACCTGCTGATCTACTAATTACTGTTGTTCTTTGTTGCCACTTCACTCTTTCTTTTTGCCAATGCTGCAGCTCCAACCCTCCAATCTTCCGTGCAACAACACCTCTGATTAGACATTACTGATGCTTTCTATCAGAAAGTATTGCTTCATTATGACGTAACTTCACATTCGACGGAATTCAGTTGGCTCACTACAGTAAGGTCTATGACTTTGCACAAGCTGTCATTTCTCTCATGATCCTTCATCATTCCAACTATTATGCACCATTCTGACGGTAGTTGGATTGTGCGGTTACTCCGATAGGTAGTTATGTGCGGTAAGATTTGAGGTATGTAATTAATCCTACATGTTAAAGTAATGAAGATATAAAAGCATGATTTCCTATTTACTAACTGGTTACACCTGGAGTCAATCCGCTTAGTTGGTGGGGGGAACATAAATCTATCCGTTCATTCCAAAGTTTATACACACCTCCACCACCTTTCCACCCACACTTCTTTTAACTAAGACACTGTATTCTCTTTGCAAATCACATTCAAGATTATTGCGTCTCTGATTTAGGTGATAGTTTCTCCTCCTGCGTACTTGTAACTCTCAATAAACATCATGGGAGGATCAACCGTGAGACATGAACCCACAACTCTAGACAGTTTGCTGCTACACCCAAAGGCCTACCAAATATTTCTCCAGGCAGGTTGGATATCGTATTTTAAAAATTTGAAAGAGTTTAGTGAGGACAAAGTATTTGAATTCAATAAAAATCTTATTGAAGGGTACTCAATGGTGAATGGGGTAAGGATTCCAGTAACAAAAGCAAGCATTGCTGCTGTAACAAGATTGCCAAGAATAGGAGACCGATGGTTTAACAAAAAAACACATATCCCAGACACACAGAAGGGGTTCCTCGTCAAACTTGAGCGAGTTCAGAACAAGGGCAGAGGTGTAGACGTCAATTCCTTACCAGAGCCATGGGAGAAAGTTTCAGAATTTATTAAAAGGTACATCGCCTATGAAGTCAGATACCAAGTTGTTTATTTTTCTGATTTCATCTTATTATCACATCTGCGACATCAAAAATTGATAAACATCCCTTATTATCTCCTACAATCATTACATAAAATGGCCCATTTTGTAAAAAAATCCAAGTGCCCCAAGAACTATGTTTCTAATCACAGACTCATCGACCTATTAATTTACAGAGGTATGGGCATTTCTAATAACCCATCACCTACTGCAGTAGCCCAACCACATAGATCCACAACGTATTTTTGGTGGCTATGTTCATATTTGAGTCATATTGGCATGGATCCACAGTGTATGTTTGGTGGCCATGAACTATCTTACTTAACATGGATCTTCTCATGTCAGCATTTATGCTTTGATTCATTTGTATTTTGAGTATGGGAATGCCTACCTCAGTGACGATATATTATTGTACTGTATTTCCTTGTTTGTTGGCAGGTTTCTGACTGTCTGTTCCTTGTTCCCTACACACACTCGACAAAGTATTTCAACTATCACTCTATTCTAACTTCATACTTTGGGGGGCTCTCTGTTACACATTATTTTTGTCATCCCTATGACCCTTAATGATGTAAACCTATCTGTTTCCTTCAGAGGAGTCAGTGGCCTGAGTTCCTGAAGAAAGAAGGGAGAAGAACTTTTCCTGAGAAAAGAAGTTGCATTCTCCTTTGTAAAAACCCTATTAAAGAGGATGTTCGCAGGTTGCTATATAGGAAGGGTGTGAAAATGCCTGATTTTCGCAGGCTTCACCATAGCTAGGTTGTGAAGTGTTCACAGTTTGCTATATAGGCAGGGTGCAAAAATGCTCATACATGGGAAAAGAAAGCATCTTCTCGATGCTTCTAGAAGGCGAAACTTCCATGGTGAGGTGGCATCCAAATGGTTTGGATCTTACTCGCTTTCATGACTTAGTGGGATCATCCTAACCTCCTCACCTTATCCTCTTCAAATTATAAAAGGAGAGGAGCTCTCATGGAAAAAATTGGCTTTTTGGGATTAGCTTGGATTGGATTGAGCTTTGGAGATTGTTAGCTTGGCTAGATGAGCCATTTTGTCAAGATAGATTGTGAATATTATCAAATCTATGCTCTCAGAATTCTTGGAGTGGAAGTGTGTGGGGAATGAAGGACAGTTGGAAGGGACCTTACGACATCAAGGCCATGGTTATAATCTCTCTTTCACATTTAATATGATACAGTAATATGATTCTTTCCTTTAAATATTGTTGTGTTTTATTGTATAAGTCCTTGATCACGTACATAGGTTTATATTGAGTTTATGCTATTACTATCACTTTGGTTGGTTGCGTTATTTTGCAGGTTCATCATTGTATGAGCGTTGGAATGGAGCTAGGATGGCGATGGCGAGAGGAAGTGGCGTTTAAATGGTATGTCACCTATCCCTCTTTAGTTAGTAAATTCAATATCTAAAACTTAAGGAAAGTGTTATGTTCTGGTGTGTTTTGTTCTAGATCTAGATGGATCTAGGGAGATCACTTAGTGTCCACACCTACCGATTTATCCAATAACACCTTGGACCTGTCCATGCATCAAACTCGTGCCATACCAAACATCATGAAGCAAAAATATGTCAGCAATGAAATGGAGAATCATGATCAAAACATCAACCAAGTACATCATGTACCAAATTGTGTTCCAACCATGCACAACACCCATGTGCATCAACCATGTATATCAACACCATACAAAGTGACAAAATATATCATCAACATAGTGTATCAACCATATGCCTCTATCAACATGCCAACCGTGTGCATCTATCAATATGCCAACCATGTGAATCTACCAATATGCCAACCATGTATCATATCACTCATGATATATCTCCACCATGAACCAAGTATCACAATCATGTATCTCAATCAATCAAGTGTCTCAACTATATCATCCAATACATCATGTACCAAAGTATGTGCTAATCAAATTGCTAGTAGGTGCCTCTGCCAATGTACTAGAAGTGTATCGATCATGCATCAACTATAGATCAGACTCATCAATGATGTACAACATGATCACCTCATTAACTCACCAACTACATGTTCTAATATGTAGTCCAACCATATGCCAAATGCATATACCAAGATATCCATAAAATATGCTTCTAATAATACATCATAAGATATATCAATGAAACTCAAATATGTACCAGCCATGTACCCCAACAAATCATCCTCAATTGTCCTTTCACTACAACAAATGTTGAGCATCCAACAATACATGTACTAGTAGTGTGCTTCAATATATCAATGACATCTCTAGCTAGCATCATCAAGATATATCACATAACCAAGGTACCAAAACTTCACTGTCATAACCAACATTGTTCTTCAACAGAAAATGCCTCAATCCATACTCATGGGTTAGTGCCATGCATCCAAGATAGCCTTTCATTATATATCATCAACATACATAATCCAATATGTAATCATGAAAACCTGCAACAAACAATGTCAAAACCTGCAACAAACAATGTCAGACCCTACAACATAGAGTTATACCATCACATCAAGTTGCAACCCTTGTGCATAAAATTTTCCCCAAGGCTTTACCCCATATATGCGGCCTGGTGCACAGACAAATCACGTATGTACGCGACCTATTCTAGGTCATCTTGCATATGTATGTGACTATTACCACTGTCACCCGGGTATGCTTCAGTATATGACACACTTGAGATTCCCTTAAGTCTTCCATTTTTCTCTGGTTGTTTAGTATTCTTCACCCACTTCTGAAGGTGTCCTTGCTTCTCAAAACTTGAGCTCCGAGCTTCCATATTTTCAAAGATGTCTCCTTTCCTTACTTCATTCCTTCTTCTAGCCATGCTATATGGAGTCCTCATCATGGACTTTCTTCTTGTGTTCCAACAGTCATGGGATTTGTGGACAAATCCACTACAACTATAGCATCTCATGCTATGACAATGAAAAACAATGTTTCCTACTTGATCACATATCCAACACCTTATGGTGTTATGAAATCTTCCATTATTTATCCTTGCACAAGATCTACATTCCAAAGCTTTGTGACCATATTCATTACATAAATAACATTGGCCATGAAAAATACTTTCATACCTTTGCTTTGGTGTCCATCTTCTTTGAGGTGTAAATATGGATTCTTGATGTCTTCCTTTCTTTATTCTTTTAAAACTTTCCTTCCATTGTGTAGATGGTTGACTTGGAACATTATCTTCATCCTTTGAGAGTGAGGGACTTACCTCATGCTTCTTTGAGCTGCTTGCTTCGACATGTGTAGCTTCTCTCTTGTATCCAAGACCTGATTGATCATTTGGTGATCTTTGACTTTCCAAGATCTCATTCAACATGTGTGAGCTATTCAAGAATTTGTTTGAATTCTCTAATTTCTTTCTAAGATCAACAACTCTAGCTTCTAACTTATGACACGAATCTTCCTTTTTATTTACTTGATTCTTCAATAGTTCCTCTACCCTTTTGGCTTCTTCAATTTGGGTCTTGAGATGGACAATAATTTAAAGAATTTTTCTAATCTCATCATCTACCTTCTTATCTTCTTTTTCATTATTTAGTCTCGTGATCTCTTCTTCTTTTTCTTCTAATTGAGTATTTTTTCTCTATTTTTGTTCCTTGAGTATTTCCTTTAACTTCAAGATGTGCCTTTGACTCTTCTTAAGAAACTTTTTAGTGTTATCTGAAAGATATCTATAGTCTATATAATAATGGTCATTGATGTATTCATATAGATCCCTTTCAACCTTCTCTTTAAGCTCCAATAGTTTTTCTTCTACTTTTTCCATGGGATAACAATCAATTGATTCTATACAAACTATTTCTAGATTTTCTTCTTCACTTGTAGAGAAATATTCAACATCATCACATTTTGAATCATTGCAATCAAGGGTTTGTGGAGATTCTTTACCTTCGTTTGAAATGTCTTCAAGATCTTCCTTTTTGTTAACATCATCACATGATTCTTTACCTTCATTTGAAATATCTTCAAGATCTTCCTTTTTGCAAACATCATCATATTTAGTAATAATGCAAACACGAGTTTTTGGAGATTATTTACCTTTATTGGTCTTGATGGAGTTGTCTTCAATATCTTCCTTCTTGCTTTGGTATGTCTCCTCTAGATTTAGCCATAGATCCTTGGCGGAAATGCATTGTCCCATGCTCTCTTTGATACAACTTGAGAGTCCACTAAGAATGGTCTTGCGAGCTAATGAATCATTCTTCTTTCCTTCCCTTTGAGCTGCAAAATTTTACTTGTTCTTCAAGGAAACTGATCCATCAATAGCTGCCTTCCAAATACATGCTCCCATCTCTTTCAAATGCACTCTCATTTCTATTCTCCAAGTAGAATAGTTTTCCTTATCAAGGATTGGAACTTCATCATCCATTTGTGTGTCCATAGATCTCCTTCAAGCTTGTTAAGGCTTATAGTGAAGGCCTGGTCTGATACCAATTGTTGGACACACCGACTACATTAAGAGGGGGGGGGGGTGAATAGTGTAGGGCTCTTTTTCCCAAAACTTCCCCTTCACAAAACTCATTAGTTAGCAATCACCATTTACTCATTACTTATTGTTGTCCTTTATAATTAGTTAAATGTGAAAATATATCAGAAATATATAATCAACAAATCATCACCACAAGGAACACAAGGAACACAATATGTATGTACAATTTTCCTTTTGTTATGGACCACAATCCTTGGGTTATCAACAACAACTGAATATAATACAACTCTACAAGAGCACCATCTCTATAATGCAAGACTCATATTACACACTCAACACCAACTGAGATGAGGCAACAATCCTCAACAAATATCAATATCTCAATAGGTATGTGACCTATCGGTAGTGAAACATGCGTATGTACGCACCCTACTAGTAGTACAACTTGCATATGTATGCAACCAGTCTATACTACAACTTGTGTATCACATCTGAGTTACTTAGGGTTTCCTCTTCAATCTTTCACTGTCTAATATGACCCATAACCAATCACAACACATCCAAGCTCTCCAACAACTTACGCATTCTTCTTAATCATACAATATGAATGCTACTCATCATGTATAAGCAACTAGTATACTATAAAAATCATATCAGTACTGAATCATAAGAGTGTTGCTCACTCCATCCAATAACACAAACCACATCAAAACAACCATACCAAGAATTCCTTAAGAATTCACTACACAACAAGCAAGAGTATCCATCAAGACAACAATGTAACCATACCAGAGTTTCTATGGCAGATTTGAGACCATAAAATGCATATTTGGAACCTACTTTAGTCTTTAAGAGTCTGGCACCATCTCACACACAAGTCTTCATGAATTCATCCACTGTAAGTGCGTTGGGCTCATTCATCCCGTGTATGTACGCAACTTGTCTCACTGTAGCCCGCGTATACCTCAAAAACTAGGGTTTCTAAAATTTCGAGACTTTTGTCGTCATGATCTTAGACTTACCTAAAAATTTGATGCATCCATGAGATCCTCCAAATATCCTCTCTCTCAGAATAGATCTTCAATACATTCTCAAGAGATGCCTTTTCACAAGACACCCTTTCCTCTTATTTATACTGTCCAAGTAGCTTCCTTAGAAGCATCTTCTAGGTCACTTAACCCATTTTCGTCATTTTATGGTTAACCGCTTTCCATATTTAGAAATTTCTCCATTACTTTATCATTCAAATATTCCTCCTTGAATTTGTCACCTCATTTTATCATTTAAATAATCTTCTTTGATTTTGTCACTTTACTTTATTATTTAAATAATCCTCCTTGACTTTGTCACTTTACTTTATCATTTAAATAATGATTTCTTCTTTTCAATATCTTTTACTTATTTGACCTTTTGGGGCTTCAAGCCTACATATGAGGGTCCTCCAACTTCTTAAAGTTATGACTCTGAAACCATGAGGAGTTGTGTGACATTCCACATACCACCGAAAATGGTGTGACAAACACTATCCATCCCAGATAGTTTCACTTACAATTCACCGATCTTCATCTCATTATTCCACATTTAAGCATGGGTTCTCCAACCATAATTCTAGGATAAATCAACCTTAAAGCGTCTTCCTGTGAGGGGTTTCACCATAAGGGGACCACTTTGGAGTTCATCCATTTGTACACCTTATCAACCATGATAAGACAATAATTATTCAACTTTACATCAATCCAACAATGCATCATATACCAATGAAGCCACATTGATCCATATTCATATATGCATCATATATCGATGACAAATCATTGATCTATATTCTTCTATGCATCATATATCAATGACAAATCATTGATCTATATTCATCTATGCATCATATCAATGGCATCATATTACCATGATTCCACTTGATATCAATCCATTCACATCAAGGTAAATACATACTTCATCAATATACTATGATAAGACATTGTTCATTTGACATCAATCAACATCAATCATTTGACATCAAACCTTTGACCTTTGAAATCATTCAATCATCCTTTGGAATCAATCAATCCCTTGAAATCAATCCTTTGACATCAATTAATTAAACCTTTGGCATCAATGACAACATGATCCAACAATCAACCCCTTTGGCATTGATGACAATACCAACATTGGAATCAACACCAATCATTGATGTCAACATGTATAAAAGGCATTCTCTACATCAATATTCACCAATCACATCAATGTGACTATCTATCCCCTTTTGACATTAATGAAAAAGGGTCATTCTCCCCTTGGGGATTCTCCCCCTATATGAACTCTCCTTGGGGTTGCTCCCCCTGTTTGAATGCCTTTGATCTTCCTATGAATAATCTCTCCCATTTTGAACAAGTGATATCAATTTGATGTAATGATGAAGATACATCACTCATGCTCCCCCTGTGATCATCGCTCCCCCTGGAATTATGCCTCTATGCTCTTTCTTCAAATATAGGGATATTTTACCAAGTATGCAACTCATAAATATCTCCTCCTAGAATCATGGGAAGAAGAATGACTCCCCCTATATTATTTGAAATATGAAGAATATGCTACCACTACAATATGCTAAATGTTATTTCTCAACCAGAACATAGATCAATTTCTCTTTCTATGATGATCTTTGGACCTGTCCAGGCATCAAATTCGTGCCATACCAAACATCATCAAGAAAAAAATATGTCAGCAATGAAATGGAGAATCATGATCAAAACATCAACCAAGTACATCATGTACCAAATTGTGTTCCAACCATGCACAAAAACCATGTGCATCAATCATGTATATCAACACCATACAAAGTGCCAAAATATATCATCAATGGAGTGTATCAACCATATGCCTCTATCAACATGCCAACCATGTGCATCTATCAATATGAAAACCATGTGAATATACCAATATTCCAACCACGTGTCATATCACTCATGATATGTCTCCACCATGAACGAAGTATCACAATAATGTATCTCAATCAATCAAGTGTCGCAACTATATCATCCAATACTTCATGTACCAAAGTATGTGCTAATAAAACTGCTAGTAGGTGCCTCTGCCAATGTACTAGAAGTGTATCAATCATGCATCAACTATAAATCAGACTCATCAATGATGTACAACATGATCACCTCATTATCTCACCAACTACATGTTCCAAGATATAGTCCAACCATATGCCAAATGCATATACCAAGATATCCATCAAATATGCTTCTAATAATACATCATAAGATATATCAATGAAACTCAAATATGTACCAACCATGTAACCCAACAAATCAGCCTCAATCCTCCATTCACTACAACAAATACTTAGCATCCAACAATACATGTACTAGTAGTGTTCTTCAATAGATCAATGACATCTCTAGCTATCATAATCAAGATATATCACATAACCAAGGTACCATAACTTCACTGTCATAACCAACATTGTTCATCAACAAAAAATGCCTCAATCCATACTGATGGGATAGTGTCATGCATCCAAGATACCCTTTCATTATATATCATCACCATACATAATCAAATATGTAATCATGAAAACCTGCAACAAACAATGTCAGAACCTGCAACAAACTATGTCAGACCCTGCAACATAGAGTTATACCATCACATCAAGCTGCAACCCATGTGCATATTTTTTTCCCAAGGCTTATAGTGAAGGCCTTCTCTAATACCAATTGTTGGACACATCGACTACACTAAGAGGGGGGGGGGTGAACAATGTAGGGCTCTTTTTCCCAAAACTTCCCCTTCACAAAACTCATTAGTTAACAATCACCATTTACTCATTACTTATTGCTGTCATTTATAATCAGCTACATGTGAACATATATCATCAATATATCATCAACAAATCATCACCACAAGGAACAAAAGGAACACAAGATGCATGTACAATTTTCTTTTTATTACGGACTACAATCCTTGGGTTATCAACAACAACTGAATAGAGTACAACTCTACAAGAGCACTAGCTCTATAATGCAAGACTCATCTTACACACTCAACACCAATTGATATGAGGCAACAATCCTCAACAGATATAAATCTGTCAACAGGTACGCAACATGTCAGTAGTGCATCACGCGTATGTACACGCCCTACCAGTAGTACAACTTGCGTATGTACGTGGCTAGTCTATACTACAACCTGCATATCACATTTGAGTTACTTATGGTTTTCTCTTCAAGATCAAATCTGATCCTTTGCAACCTTTAATCACATTCTCTTATGTATTTCACTGTCTAATCTGACCCATAACCAATCACAACACATCCAAGATCTCCAACAACTTACTCATGCTTCTCAACCATACAATATGAATGCAACTCATCATGTATAAGAAACCAGTATACTATAGAAATCATATCA